>CM053791.1:726391434-726691434 GCA_028749045.1 Cupressus sempervirens
TTCTCTATGAACTCTCAATCTAAACTGCAATAGACCTATTGGTCTTCCAAGCAATTTTTCCAAATGAAAGAATGTGTTATGCACATAGAAGAATATGCAAACTAGTATTGAACCAAATTTGCATTGTGCACTCTTTGTCTTTCTTATGGCCTCCAAGTTTTTTGATAACTTCTAGAGTTGTAACTTGACAAGGCCATAAGAGTGGTTTTTCTTCACTATATTGTAGCCTAAATCCACAACCATACAAGACACACTATTCAATCTAATAGATTGAAAGAACTTGTGAGTAATTATTATCACTGTAAATGCAATTAGGGGATCTGATATTGTGTCTATGCTCATTCATCTTTTGTTCCATACAACCCCTATATTATTCTCAATTACCTCATTAGCATCACTTCACATGGTCTTAGGTTTATCTAGGGTAGGATACCCCATTACTCATTGGATGATCCTTTTTGTGATCTTGGTAGGGCCATTTTCCAACCATATAGAGTGATCATGTATTATGCTAAGGACTATCTAATCCATTCCATTATGAATAAGTTTGGAGAATTTAGGGAATGGGTTTATTGGAAGCATGAATGTTGATGATATCCCTATGTGGGAGTACTATAGATATGTTATCATGATGATATGTTACATTCATGGCTATGGTTTTCATTGATGTTAACATAGCAATTTTTGGTGGTATCTAACAAAAGAACAATAGAAAGATCAAGTTGGTACAAAAAGATTGTGGTATACATTTAGTGGCAAGGTTAAAGAGAGATACTACTAAGTGTCTAGTATATGTAGATAACCTTAGGAGTAGAAGATAATAAGTCTAGAATAAGTTATGCAAGTTTTTGTAAAGTCTATTTTGAGATAGAGTCTACAAAGGCATGTTCTAGTAAACTTATTATATCTCTTGGAAAAGTTATAATTCTAAGAAGCCAAAGTTATAGATGTGAAGAAGACATGTTGATGATGACATGACTAGGTTTTCTCATCATAATGACACTTGTACAAAAATTTATTTAAGTTGCAAGGTGGAAGATTAATTTTATTGCTAAGTGTAATGTGTTTTTAATGTGGTCCTATATAATTAATTAAGAAGGCTTAATAGTTGACTTAGGGAATTGTTTTATGGATTTGATATAAAGGAAGGAAATTTTCCTTTATCATGGTATGGAATATGTGTTGATGTGAGGTTAGTGGAATGAAAATTTGAATAGAGCATAGTGGAAGTGAAGGAAACTTCATTAGCGAGGTTTTATTGAGTGATCCAAAGTTGGATACTTGGATCCAAGGTTCATGACCTAGTCTACAAGGTCTAACAGTGATTGGTTTGGTTGAAACAATAGAGGAAAGAGGAACTTAGCAATAAATTACTTGTTTAGGTAGTGAGCTCTTCTTGTAATTAAAATTACATTTTTGGGCAGTAGGATCTTCTTACATACACTGTACCACAACTCCTAACAGGGTTGGAATCTCCTAACAAGGATTCAAAGTGTCCGAACAAGGACTCATATGTACCAAATGTTGTAATAGACTACTAATAGGGTCCATCCTCTAACAAAGAATATTTGTATTAGTAAATCATCTTGTAGGCATCAGTCCTATTGGGGTTTTTCATCTAATCAAGGGTTTCCCTAGTTAACATATTTGGTGTAATTGTGTATGTGGATCTTTGTATGGTTTTTGTTTACTTTGGTTGAATGGTTAAGATTGTTTAAACTTGATAAATGTTTTAACCATTGGATAAATGATTCACCTCCCCCTCCCCCTCCCCCCCCCCCCCCCCCCTTCGCACTCTTAGTTACCTTGGTGGACTATTTTTTCTAACAATTGGTATTAGAGCATCAGGTCCTTGAAGATAAAGTTTAACAAATTTTGGACATCCATAGTGGATATGTTTAGGAAAGATACTCTGAAGTGTGATGGAAACAATTATGGTAATTGGAAGGAAAAGATGAAGACACATCTATTATGTATGGGTCCAGGATATTAGATCTTGACAAAATCTAAAAAGACAATCATTGCTGAGAAAGATTTGGAAACTTATACCAAGGAAGAAAGAGATCTTTTCATGTGTGACATGAGAAATAGAGAAGCATTATTGTCTACACTTCTTGACACTAAGTAAAATTAGGTAAAGTCACTTGTTACTTCTCATATGATTTGGAAAGCTTTGGAAAATCATTTTGAAGGTGAGGAACATTCTTAGAAATTGAAGTTACAAAGTTCGATTTGTGAATTTAAGGATGCTAAGATAATGGAAGATGAATCTATAGGAACATTTGTAGGTAGAATATAAGAAATTACTGCATGTACTAGAGGTCAAGGAGGAACCAAAGAAGATGATGAGGTTATACGGAGGATATTGAAGAGCTTAACACTACCATTTAAGCCAGTAGTTCAAATGATATGCATTTTTTGATCTCTTGTATCAAATATTTCACTAAGGAAACATTCCTTGGAAGACTTGAAGTAGTTGAGAATGAGATTAGACAGTTTGGAGAACTAACCAGAACACTAACAACTTTTAGTGCCTTGGATATTCAACCTAGTTTATCAGGAAGCATAAGTGCTAGAGGAGATTTTTCTAGTAGTAGTAGAATTGATGATGAGAAAAGGATTGAAGAAGGAATAGCCCTTTTGGTAAGAAGAGAAAAAGATAGTAAGAAAATCTTTAAATGTTGGACATGTAATGAATATGGTCATTATGCATCAAAGTGTCCTAAAAGAGAGAAAAAGTATATAAATAATTTCAAACCTAGAAGAGATAGAGAATGTCTATATGCTAATGAAGAGGATGATTTTGATGAACAAGTAGTAAGTGCTAATGATGATGAAATTGGACTTGTAGCTATTAAAGAAGAAAGTCCAGAGAAAATGGCTTTGGTATCACAAGTTGAAAATTCAATTGGATAATTGATAGTGGTTGTTCACATCATATGAATGATGATATGAACAAGTTTGTTAACTTCAAAAGTCATGATGGAGGTATTGTTAGAGTTGGAAACAATGCAATATGCCAAGTTAAAGGTATCGGATCTATAACTCTTGATGGTAAGACTAACATTGAGGATGCATATTTTGTTGATAGTTTGAAGCACAATCTTCTGAGTGTTGGACAAATATTGGATAAATGTTATCAATTACAGTTCACATAGAAGACATGCATGATTAGAGACAAAGATGGAAAGGTAATTGGAATAGGAACCATATCTAGAGGTAATGTATTTTAGTTGAATCCTACTAAATTGACATATTTGGCTGCAAAGGTAGATGATAGTTGGTTATGGCATAAGAGATTTTTTCATATAAAATTTGATAGTATTGTGAATACTAGTAGTATGTTTGTAGTTAGAGATTTTCCTAAGATTGTAAAGCCTACTAACAGATTTGCAAGGAGTGTGTTTTGGAAAAGCATAACAGAACTTTTTTTCTCGATAATAAGTTTACTACTACAACAAAATTGGAGAATGTACATATAAATCTCAATGGTCCTACAAAGACTAAAGGATTCTATGGTGAAAGGTATTTCATTATTTTGGGTGATGATTTTTCTAGAATGATGTGGGTTGCATTTTTTAAAGAAAAATTTGAGGCATTTGATAAGTTCAAGCTATTCAAGAATAGAGTTAAGGATGAATCAAGCATGAAGATTAAATTTTTAAGATCAGATACAGGAGGATAATTTACTTTAAATAAGTTTAACATCTTTTGTGAAACTAATGGAATCAAAAGACAGTTATCAACTTCGAGAACCCTTGAACAAAATGGTATTGTGAAGACAAGAAATAGAACAATAATAGAAGCAACAAGAGCTATGTTAGCTAAGAATGATTTATCCAAGATCTTTTGGAGAGAAGCTATGAATACAAAATTCTACACTATAATCATATTGCAAGTCAAAAAGAATAAACAAGACCCCTTATGAATTGTGGTTTGGTCACTCACCTACAGTTAATTATTTCAAAAAAATTGGCAGTAAGTATTATATCAAAAGAAATATTGATATTGGAAAATTTGATGCTAGAACTAATAAAAGTATATTTCTTGGTCATTCATTGAAAAGAAAGGCTTATAGACATTATAATCTAAGAACTAAGACCATTATGGAACATGCTAATGTGAGAGTTGATGAGAAATTTAGGATACAAGAAAGAATAGTTGATTACAATTCAGATGATGAGAATGTTGTTACTAAACCATGGAGTGATGAAGTATTCTTTGAGACTAATAATGATTTGTAGAATGAAGGAGAGCCAAGGTAGGAACAAAGATTAGAACCTTCAATAGAGGTAAGAGTTGAGATAGAAACTCCTACATAGAGTAAGAATATGATAAGAATCATCCACCTGAGCAAATCATCGAAAGCAAAGATAAACGTGTGATGACATGAAGTAGAATCCATGAAGAAGTATGTTTGATATCTCAAGTTGATCCTAAGAATGTAGATGAAGCATGTAAAGATGACTATTGGAAACAATCTATCAAAGAGGAATTGGATGAAATATTAAAAAATGAGATATGGGAATTAGTTTCTAGACCAACAAACAAGAATGTGATAGGAACTAAATGGGTATTTGGAAGCAAGATGAATGAGCAATATAGAGTTGTAAGGAATAAAGTAAGATTTGTATGTAAAGGCTACTCACAATAAGAAGGAATAGAATATGAGGAGACCTATGCTCCTATAGAAAGAATAGAAGTAGTAGGGTTATTCTTAGAATATGCAACATTCAAAAAATTCAAAGTATATCAGATGGATGTTAAGTCAACATTTTTGAATGGAGAACTTGAAGAAGAGGTGTACATAGAACACCCTAAAGGTTGTCCTTTGACAAATGACAAGCACATAGTATGCATACTGAAGAAATCATTGTATGGATTAAAGAAAGCACCTAGAACCTGGTATGCAGGGTTGGACAAACATTTGACAAAGCTTGGATATAGAAAATGTATGGTAGATAGTAATCTCTATTGGAAAGATAATGGTGATAGATTGATGATTTTGGTAATATTTGTTGATGATATCATATTTGGAGGAAATGATGATGAAAGTGATAATTTTATAAAAGAAATGAGGAAGGAATTTGAAATGAGTATGATATGAGAGATGAAATATTTTCTAGGAATAAAAATTGTGCATGATAAAGGGGGAGTCTTTATTTATCAGACTAAGTATTTGAAAGATTTACTAAAAAGGTCTGGTTTGGAAACATGTAAACCTATTGGAACACCTACAGTAACTAGGCACAAGTTATCTACAAAGGATGAGACACCTACTATTGAGAAGAAGGAGTATAGATCTATGATTAGAGGATTTCAATATCTGACTCATATAAGGTTAGATATTGCAAATGTAGTTGGAGTTTTTGCGAGATTTCAAGTTGATCCTAGAGAAAAATATTATGTAGAAATCAAAAGGATATTAAGATATCTAAAAGGAACATTTGAATTTAGATTGTGGTATGACATATCTAATGATTTTACTTTATGTGCTTATAATGATGTTGATTAGGTAGGCAGTATAGATGATAGAAAATGCACCAATGGTGGAGCCTTCTTTCTTGGAAGAATATTGGTTTCTTTGCTAAGTAAGAAGCATGATTGTGCCTAACAAAGTACCATGGAAAGAAAATATGTTGTAGCAAAAAACAACTATAATCAATTTGTTTGGATGAAACACATACCAAAGGATATAAGGATAGAATTTAGTGAACCTATTGTCATACATTGTGACAACACAAGAACAATAAATATGTCTAAAAATCTAGTGTTTCATTCTAAGACCAAGCACATTTTTGTCAAGTATCACATGTTGAGAGAGAAAGTTGCAGAAAAGGAAATTAGATTGGACTATGTGAGAACTAAAGAGAAGATTGCATATATTTTCACTAAGCCTCTTTCCAAAGAGACTTTTGAGTATTTACAAGGTATGCTAGGGGTTATTCCCCTTCTTACATTAGAGTAGAAGATGCAAGGAGTGCATCAGTCTAGTATAACATAGCACCATTATTTTATGGACTGAAAGTTGATGCTTCCTCCATGGGGGAGCATCTCTAATGGAAAAAGTTATCTAGAACTCTCATTGGATGTTATTTTTAATAGTGTCTTTGGACACTTAAGCTAGTAAGAATTAGTTGTTGCAAAGATTGTTGGTTGTAGATTCCTTTGATATTGATGTCAATGGGGGAGAAGTACTGCATGAAAAACATCAGGGGGAGAAGCAAAAACATCATGATGGAGAAGCACCACAAGAAAATAGTTTCGAGACATGGAAAAATAGAAAGTACATTGAGGTCTATCAATTGGGGAGAATGATTAATGAAGAGGATTTGAGAAGAAAGATTAAAATTCTTTTGTTGGTTTTTTTGGAACTAGATTTTTTCATCTATGTTACCATCAACGCCAAAGGAGGAGATTGTTGAAAGAATCAATGTTGATGAGATTCCTATGGGAGAGTGTTGTAGATATGTTATCATGATGATATGTTACATTCATGACTATGTTTATCATTGATGTTAATATAGCAATTTTTGTGGTATTTGACAAAAGAACAATAGAAAGATAAATTTGGTACAGATAGATCATGGCATACATTCAGTAGTGAAGTTAAAGAGGGATAATACTAACTATCTAGTATATGTAGCTAACCTTGGGAGGACAAGATATTAAGTTTGGAAGAAGTTATGCAAGTTTTGATAAAGATTGTTTTGAGATAGAGTTTACAGAGGCATGTTCTAGTAAACTTTTCATATCTCTTAGCGGATTTATTATTCTGAAAAGTTGAAGTTATAGATGTGAAGAAGACATTTTGTGATGACGTGGCTAAGTTCACTCATTATAATGACACGTGCACATAAATTCATTTAAGTTGCAAGGAAAAAGAATAATATTATCTCTAAGTGTAACATGTTCTTAATGTGGTCCTATATAATCAATTGAGAAGGTTTAATAGCCAACTCAGGGAATTGTTTAATGGATTCAATATAAAGGAAGGAAATTTTCCTTTATCATAGTATGGAATATGTGTCAATGCAAAGTGATTGTGAATAGTAGAAGGAGAGGAATGCGAAGTTGAGAAAAGCAAAGTGGAAGTGAAGGAAAATTTATTTTGAGGTTTTATTCAGTGATCCAAAGTTGGATATTTGGATCTGAGGTTTGTGACTTGGTCTAAAAGGTCTACCAATGGTTAGTTCAATTGACAAAACAAAGGAAATATGAACTTAACAATAAATTACTTATTTGGCAGTGAGCTCTTCTTGTAATTGAAATTGAATGTTTGGGTAGTGGGCTCTTCTTGCATACATTGTACCACAACTCCTAATAGGGTTGGCACAACTCTTAATAGGATTGGAATCTCCTAACAGAGATTCAAAGCCTCCTAATAGGGACTCATATGTACTAAATGTTGTAACAGACTCCTAATAGGGTCCATCCTCTAAAAAGGATTATTTATATTAGTATATCATCTTATGGGCATCATTCCTACTGGGGTTTTCCCTCTTATCAATGGTTTCCCTAGTTAACATATTAGGTGTAATTGTGTATATGGTTCTTTGTATGGTTGTTGTTTACTTTGTTTGAATGGTTAAGATTGTTTAAAGTTCATAAATATTTTAATTATTGGATAACTGATTCATCCCCCCACTAGTTATCTTGGTGGACTATTTTTTCTAACAAAGTTAACCATTTTCTTTTTACAATTTTATTTTCCTCCTTCAACACTCCATCAACACATAGTTTCTCATACAATTGTCTAATTTCCATATCTCCAATACTACCAACCTTACAAGTGTAGCAACATCTAACATCTTGTATCATCAAAACCTGTGGTGGTATCATTGATAATGCACTAGTAGGATCTCCCTTGTATGCTATCTCAGGAATGGGTGATCCCACTATAATGGGTTCCACTTTTTGACCAATTTTGACACTGAAATCAATATTTTTGAAACAATCCTCACGTTTGAGTGACTATATCTCTAAAACTATAAATAATTTTCAGATGACATAAACTAGTGATTTTTATTACTATGTTCCTACTTTGTTACCATATTTTTTAATCTAAAAATAAATAAATTATGTCAATTTTTTCTTCTTCAAAAAGTGGTACATAATAAAATTTAATATTGTTAAAGAGTGATAGTCTACTTGACACACAACTTTTTTTATAGAAAAGATAATGAGGTAATTCTTTTGGCATTGGATTTGTAACATCAATATCCAAAGGATGCATTTAGTTTGATTCAATTGGTTGAATATTGTATAGTTTATGAAGTTTTGAAGTGACAATAATCATAATTTAGACATACATTCATTTTGACATAGATAATTTGAAGTCAGTTTATCATAAATCTTTTTTTTTTTATTGAATAGAAAGCTATCTCAATAAGTTATTTCCTACATATTTTTCAAAAAAAAATTGACCTAATTTATTAATTTTTTTGAAGTGTCAAAGTCAGTTGATGTTCAATTGGTAATGAACATATGATGAATTAAACTCATATTTGAAAGTCTTAATGATTAAAATATGTATTACAATTATAGTCATTGGAAAGCTTGCTCCAAGCAACACATTTTGATATTTTTTTAATTTCACAGTAGGAGATCATTCTTCTACAATTATGAGTGTTAAAAGAGCAAAAAAAAAATTAAAGAAAAAGGAGCAATTTTTTGTTTAATTTGGTACATTTGCATGAACATACTAGTCATAGTGCACATATTTTCTATGTTTGCTGTGAACACCTATTTGCTGCGAACATATAGGCCAAATTTTTTTGACAACTACAAATTCAATAAGACATGTTCGCACGAACAAGTCAAGTTTATGGCATTCACAAAAATTCGTAAAAAGAAAAAATGTTGATGTTAACTTTAGACAAGTAGTTTTAAAATAGTGAAGCCATACTACAAATCTATACAACGACATTTTTATATAGTTATTATGCAAAATTTATCTTGAGGCAAGGGGTAAATTTTTTTTTTTTTATGATTTTATAATGGGAAACAAGAAAGGAAGGAAAAATAATTTTGCAAGGAAGAAATCTAATGAAGCAAAACAAAGAAATCTTTAGAAGACTATAGCACATTATCATCGAATTAAACAAGGTATGTAATTATATATATTAATTTTTTTTATGGTTTTGAATTTAATTATGTTTCAATCTTATTTTTCATCTAATTTGATTTATTTATAAATTCATTGCAGATAATCAACAAGGTCAGGGAAATATTGAAGAAGTTTCAACAGAAGTAGAAGAAGTGCATATGGGAGAGAGGTTAGAAACACTCCCTACAAAATTTCAAACAATGAATGTTGAAGAAGGTTCAAGATCACTCCCTATAGAGGTTCAAATAATAGAAGTTGGAGAAGGGTCAGAATCTTTCCCTACACAATCTCAAACAATGAATGTTGAAGAAGGCTCAAGATCGCTCCTTGTAGAAATTCCAATAATAGAAGTTAGAGAAGGGTCAAGATTAGGTGCAGGAACTAGTATGGATGAACTCTTAAATATTTCCCAATTTGTAAAGAATGATATTTTTCATAAAAAATTAGATCATTTACCTAAAATGGATGTGGATAAATTGAGAAAACTTGCAACTACTGTTCAACCATTAAGTTTTTCTAAGAAAAGGTCAATGAATAAGAAGATAAGATAAATTATGACTTAATTTGATAACACTAAAATACTTGAACAAGCTCAGTTGCTTTCACTTTTTCTTACACAAAATAAGTTGCAAGAGGCATTCAAATTGTTAGGTGTAGACACAACATCAAAGAAGAGAAGATTTTTTAGCATGCAAACTGATCTAATTGAAAATGTTAAACAAAGTTTGAGAAACATAGGAAAACACTCTTGATCTAAAGATAAGTCTGCAGTAAGAAAAATGATGTTGATGTCTATTGTAAATAAGAATATGACCCAAAATAGACAAATATCTTCAATTTCATCTGAAATGGGTTTTAGTAGGAAAACAATGAGAGAATGTGTTAAGAGAAGATTAATTGTGGATGACAGTACTATAGAGGGAAACTAAGAAATCATGTGTAGAGCACCTTGTTTTGATAGGATTGAAGAGTTATTAAAAAAATTTAGTCATCACATTTTGGGTTGATAACACCCGTCCTTCATCAAATAGTAGAGATGTTATTAGGCATAGGATTGCATCTGGTCAATATGAACTTCATACAAAATATTGGTTGGACATAACACAACATGAGTTATATGTGTCATTTTGTAGTGAACATCCTAATGTAAAATTTTGGCAAATGTTGTTTGAAAAATTGAAGCCATACTTTGTGAGGTCAAATAATGTGTTTGAAATGTGGTGTTGTTGTCATCATATTGAGTTTGATCTCCACTATCATGTATTTCAAAATTTCATAGAAGACACATATGGTTTTGATGCTACTCCTCGTAGTAGGAGAAGTGAGTTTATATCATCCATTCTATGTGACAAAATAGATGATCTGGCTGGTCAAATAAATTGCATTAAGGGATTATGTGAAACATGTGGTGAATTGGCTCTATTTACTTTGAAAATTGAAAATGTTGATGTAACAAAAAAATTGAATTGCAAAAGTTACAAGTATGTCAAGAATGAAACGAAGTTGGGGAAAGAGAACAAAAATTTGGAATATGCTGAAGAGGAGTTAGCTATTCTAACATCTATGGATAGATTTAAGAATTTGATTTGACTTTATATTTATCACACATTTTTTGCAAAGTGGCAAGCACAATAGTTTCAAACTTTGAGAGATAATTTCCCACTTGGAATGATTGTATCAGTTGTTGATTTTGCAAAGAATTATTCCTTTTTTCATCAGAAAGAAATTTAATTAGATTATTTCTTTTCTAAGCAGGTCACTATTATGGTACATATTTTTTATAGACATGCACAATTAGATTTGGATGGTGTTTAGAGTATAGTTCAAGCACAAGTAATTAAAAAAGAATATCATTTTTATATAAGTGATGATAAAGAATATGACATTCACTATGTAGAGCATTGCTTCGATATGTTCTTTTCTTATTTGAAAGAAAGAAACATAAATATTGATATACATTATGTTTGGTCTAATGGATGTGCCACATAGTTCAAATAATCTAGACCATTTTATGCATTGTGTACATATCTTTGCAATGAGAATATAAAAAAAATATGGAATTTCTTCGAGAGTGGCCATGGAAAAGGTGAACATGATGGTGCTGGAGCTTGCATCAAATGTGTTTTGCAAAAGTATCAAATGAATGATCAAGGAGTTTGTGTAAATGATGCACATGATGTTGTTGAATGGTGCAAGAAACATTTTTCATTAGATGAGGTCGAGACATCATCAACAACAAGTTGACAAATACCATATAGAGTCTTTTGGGAGATAACAGGTATGGATGTGTACATCTATTTAAATTTTATGCAATTAAGTTATAAAATTTTATTGTTAAATTTTATTTTTCAATTCATTGAAGTTTAAATTTAATTTGTACATATTTTCATTTAATGAACTTTCAAGTGTTAATAGAAAAAGTATGCATGGTTGCAAGAGGATAGAAAAGACACGTTCCTTAAATTCAATCATGAGTATAGATAATTGTAATTAGACATTAAAGACAAGAGAATACTCATATTTTTGTGATAGTTGCATTGATGAAGACTATCAAGAATGCATCAATCAAACACGTGGATATATAGGTGCATTGATTTTGGTACCACTCGATGTTACCAATACATTTGATAAAGATGATGAAAATTTTGATGATATCCCATTGATTTTTGATGATTATAATCATATATCTGGATTGGTAAAAGTGGGTGAGTATCATAAAAATTAATCTCAACTTGTTATTTAATTATCAATTTCAATTGTCTTATATATATTGTACACATGTACATGTATACTTGTTATGCATGAGATGTCTTTGCAGCTAGAAATCATGAAGGTGTTAGTTATTATTTATTGTGATGTACTACAGAGAGGACAAAGTTATATGACCCTGAAGAAAGTGATGGAATGTTGTTCCCCATAGGTAAATTATATATATTTGAAGCAAGACAAAATAGTCCAACATGGAATACACTTTTTTGATTATCAACCTATCAACAAGGTTTTACAATACAACCACCTAGCCGTTCCTACCAGAATTTGTCTACATCTTGTCAAACTTAAGTGTGTATGTTGCAAGTGGAGACTAGACGGTGAAGATCATGAAAAGATATTACAAGTGTACATCATAGTTGAACTAACCTTTGAGATTTATTTTATAATAATCTAAATATCAACCTCTTTTGGAACTATTGAATTTCATCTTGAATTAAATGTGTTTTTAATTATATGGTCATAATCTTAGTTATCATTACTTTATTTAAAAACTATGTAAATTAATAATATTAATTGTACCATGGATGAATTTAATAATTTAACAACTTGATATAAATAGGCAATACAAGTTAGTTCGAACTTACACAATCATTAGATAGATATGTATCAAAGATAATTTAATATGTTAGAATTCTTAAATATCAACATCTTTTCAAACTATTGAATTTCATCTTGAATTAAATGTATTTTTAATTATACAATCATACTCTTAGTTATCATTAGTTTATTAAAAAACTATATGGATTAACAATATTAATTGTACCATAGATGGATTTAATAATTTAACAACTTGATATAAATAGGCTAAGTTAGTTTGAACTTACACAATCATTATCTATAGATATGTATCAAAGATAATTTAACATGTTAGAATTCTTAAATATCAACTACTTTTCAAACTATTGAATTTCATCTTGAATTAAATGTGTTTTTAATTGTACAATCATAATTTCTTAATTATAATTAGTTTATTAAAAAATTATATAATTTAATAATAAATTAATTGTACAATGGATGAATTTAATAATTTAACAACTTGATATAAATAGGCAATACAAGTTAGTTCGAATTTACACAATCATTAAAGATAGATATATATATACCAAAGATAATTTAATATTTTTTTAAAAATTCATTTATCAACTTTTTTTCAAACTATTGAATTTCATAAGTGAATTAAATTTGTTTTTAAAATTGTAAGATTACAAGTTCATAGTTATCATTAGTTTATTGAAAAACTACATATTTTAATGATTATTACATCTACGGTCGTACTCTTAGTTTAAATTAATATGTTTTTAAAGTTTTCTAAAATAATGTATTGGCTTACCTAATTAACATATTTTTATCCACATAAAACTAATATTTATCTTTAGCGGGTTAGTAATTGATAATTTAAGAAATATGTATCTTTCTAACTTCCTATTAATTGATTTAACAAATTTGTATCGTTATTCCTACTAATTGATTTAACAAATTTATGTATCTATAGTCCTACTAATTGTTTATTTCATATAATGATTACAAATAAATATAATATTTTAAATTTATAATCTAAATCATTTGGATTAATTTAGTAGTTTTAAGCACCTATATTAATTCAATTCAATCACCCTATAAATTATTATTACTTTTCAAAATTTTTAATTAGGTTCATAGATCAATTTGGAACTTCTTTGAATATTTAACTATTGAAGTAGGTATTTAGAGAAGTTGATTTGATTATTTTACAATGATGACAATAAAATCTAAAGTTTAAAAGCTATAATCTAATTCATGAAGAATGTTATACTATAATACAAAAAAAATAACACATGTATATACATGTACACGTCTCAAGAACATGTTCTATAGCTATAATACAAGAAAAAATAAACATACACATATACACATCTCAAGAATAAACATCTACATCTAATATATCTCTACAATTGAAATGCATACATATGCAAACTGTGAATCTTGAATAAATACATGTACGTAGAAAAATATAAAAAGTCATATATACATGTGATCATCTAACTACTAAAGTACTAAATAATCAAATAAATAGTGAAACATATGTATACATGTCATCAAGGTACTAAAATACACATATGTGTATGTAAACTGTCTCTCATATATTAATGCATCAAAAAATATATAAAGATCTACTATTACTAGAGGGACCCCTCAAGATGCATATGAACAGAATGACCCTTTGATCGAGTCTCTTGTACATCCTCTTGCTGAGGTGCATCAACTGAGCTCTACAAATACACACACACACACACACACATGTGTGTGTACATTCAAATTAAATACGAGTGCATATACATATCTAGTTTGAAACATAAATAACTTTAAACAAACTATTTAAAACTTGTACCTAAGCACTACTAGGTGTCTCAATAGAATCATCTCTCTCATGTACATGATGCCCTAAACCAACACTAGATGTAACCATGTGCTCAGCGACCTGTGTCTACATGATTTATTATAGTTAAAGATTAAATTAAATATCTATCTGAACTAAATTTTTAAATAAATTCATATTTTTTAATTTCATATATATATATATATATTTTTTAAATTATATATATATGTACCTAGGTCTTCAGAGGTGGAGGATGATCATTAGACTCCATTGTATCATCTATCAATGCACCTCCTAAAAATTTAACACCTATTGAACCACCCTCAGCACCATGTCTAACTACTAGTAATGATGACTAAAGTGGATTGTGTAATCAGCTAGGTAATGGTGTAGAATCAATGTTGTCAAGTTGGAACAACATGTCCATGTATGATGAAATTGTAGGAGTCGATGAAATCCAACTCCACAATCACCAAGATCACCTACATGCAAATAGCTTGTCAAAGAGAAACCTAAGAAGAAGGAAGAGCTTGGAGTAAAAAATGGAAGAGAAAATATTTCACAATAGTGAAAAATAAAATTGCTATGTGAATAGATGAATTTACAATGAGAGAGAGACCGCTTATAAAGGCCTCAAGGAAGCTTGTAGAACAAGCTGGAAGGAGGTAGAAGATAAGGTTGACAACCAAGCATCCATAAAAAAGTGGAACATGCTAGAAGGGAATAAACTCCCGTGTTGTCAACAACTCATCACTACATGCATTAAATACTAAATATTAAATAAATGCATTAACCTAAGTAAGCTTAAGTAAATAGAATAAATAAATAATTATTAATTAATTATTTACTCTAACACTCCCCCTTAAGTGCAACTTAGGGGAATGCCTTAAGCTCGTAAAACTAAGATGAAAATGCAGAATGGGTCCTGACAACAAGGCCATGTTAGGTACCCATGTACAATGCAAGAAGATGCAACCTCTATAAATGGGGAAAGTGAGAAAACCACATGGGAAAAACCCTCCCCCAAAAAGAGGTAAGTGAAAACATGCTAAAAAATAAAGGAAGGAAGGAAGGAAGGCCTCAACAAGACCCCCCAAGGACAACTTCCACTATAAATGTTTCAAGAGACCTGCTCAAAACCATAAGTAAAACTAGCCACCCATGAGAGATAAAAAGGCACCATAGCCCCCTAGAATGATGGAGCTCCTATAGAAATGATCAAACCAATGAAACTCCAATTTGGAAGAAACAAAGGCACATAAAAAGGAAATCCCTGAATGAGAGGGGAAACTAGAAAGCCTAGCTGATGCCCAAAAGAAAAAGTATGAGGATCTAGAAATGGAATCCCCAAGGCAAGTGTGATGACATTGTCATGAATGTCCACTGTAGTATCTGCAACAAGTATACCTGGAGTCTCAATGAATGAAGCTGGAGGATTAGGTAGAGTGGAAGAAGAATCCTCTAGAGGAGAAAAGCCCTCAATTGGATGTGGTGTAGCAACCAAAATAGGGATCTCAAGAACAATACAAAGGTTCAAGTATCCAGACTACACCACATGATGCTCCTACGAAAGAGAAGAGGTGTGCTCCAACAATGGAGATGGTGGACCAAAGTGCAAGAAGGTGTAGAGATGAGTGGAAGGATCAGCTACCCTTGTAGCAATAAGACCTCCTATTACACGATCTCAAATGAAGACTAAATCAGCAGTGAACTCAAATGTCTTCCCTGATCCACTATGTGTAATCTAAGAAATCGAGAGAAGGTTGGCAAACAATGATGGAACATACAATACATCATTGAATATAACATCCTAGATGTGAACTAAACCTTTCTCACAAATTGGTAGTGTCATGTTATTCCCCATGTGAATATGAGGAATACGAGAAGCCTCAAGAGTAGAGAAGACACCTTGAGAAGATGTCATATGGTGAGAAGCACCTGAATCTAGTATCCAAGAAACTTGTGAGGGAGATGTAATGGTAGCTTGTAATGCATGACCCTTTCCAAGATCTAATGTAGATGGAAAATATTTGGAAGAAGAATGAGAGGTAGACCCTTGTGAGGTAGAAGAGGATGGAGAATAGACAATGTTCTTATGAAGAAGAGCTTGCAAATCTACAATTTGTTTCTCATAGCCATTAAATCTCTTCTGAAAAAAATGTGCCTCATCATGAGATCATTTCCCATAATAGGAATAGGTTGGAGTCTCAGTCTTCTTTTTCTCCTTTTTCTTAGAAGATGATGAACCAGTAGAAGAGGGATCTAATATTTGCTTTGACTTCTGCTCCTGTGTAAGCAATGCCTGTGACTGTGAACCTAAAAGTGAATCCATTTGAGTAATCTTGGACTATTCACAGGTTAACCTATCACAAAGTATCTCAAATGAAGGCATCCTATGTCTATCACCCAAGGCATCCATAGTGGAGTATAAAGTGGAAGAGAAGATCTAATACTGTCCCCTCAAATTTGAGAGTATCAAAAAGATACACTCATCATCTATCTTGGTTTTCCCACATCCCTGCAAAAGTGTACACAAAGATTTAAATTTCATCAAGAAGTCCTCAATGGTGGGAAAGCTATCAAGTGTCAAAGAAGTCAACTCTGCATCTAGTTGAAGTGCTCAAAACTCATTTACTTGGCCAAACAAAGCCTAAAATTTGAGCCAATAAGCTTGTGGAGTAGTCAAATCATCCAAGTGAAATAGTAGATTCTCCAAAATGTTCTATGCAATCAATCTCATGGCCTCATCCATTTTGTTCCTATGTTGAAGAACCTCAAAAGCTCATGTAAGAATAGGTTGATTCTCATCCAGACATGACCATAAGCCCCTTGACATGAGAAGCCATGTCATTTGTGCCTTTCAAGTGTGATAGTTGTGTGGTGTGAGATAGGTCACAGATGGATCTTCCATTGAGAGAAAGAAGAAGATAGAAGTAGAAGGGTCTTATTCTAAAGTAAATTACAGAACTGAAAATGCTCCCCCACCCCCCTCCCCCCCCCACAATGTATAAATTGGGCACTCTTTACTTAGTGCGATTACAATAGCCAATTTAGGGCCTATTTATGAAAGTAATATTTCTCTGTATAGAACCTATAATCTAATTGCAGATCTAGAAAGTAGACAAAAAAAATACACTTTCAAAAAAAAATAGAACTTGGTTATGTGTCCAGATGAGCCCATACTAAGCATTTGAAGTGGCAAAAATTGAAATTTGTGAGTTGTAGAAAAATTCAGGAATAGAGATCTCAAACCACTTGCACCAACGTGTAGATCATAAAATTCTACCCCAAAACAAAAAACATTGCTCAAAAAAATGAGTTTGTATGAGGGAGATATTGTTGTTTGAAAATCACCTCTATAGTTATTTTTTCTGAATCGCCACTATTGCACCTCCAAAAAATAAAGAAAAAAGTCCAAAAAATATCAAATCTATTATGTCAAACCCTCTTTCTCCTTTTTTCCCAAATACTAAAAAAAATGTTCTTCCTCTTGATTGAAAAAAAAATCACAAACAAACTAGGATTTGTGTCTCTAAATCATGGCTTCAAAAAAATCCTTCGAACAAGAAGTAGCAAGGAGGCTCTGATACCATGTAGGAGTTGATGAAATCCAACTCCTCATTCACCAAGATCACCTACATGCAAATAGCTTGCCAAAGAGAAACCTAAGAAGAAGGAAGAGCTTGGAGAAAACAATGGAAGAGAAAATATTTCACAATAGAGAAAAATGAAATTGCTATGTGAATGGATGAATTTACAATGAGAGAGAGACCACTTATGAAGGCCTCAAGGAAGCTTGTAGAAAAAGCTAGAAGGAGGTAGAAGATAAGGTTGGCAACCAAGCATCCACAAAAAAGTGGAACATACTAGAAGGGAACAAACTCCCATGTTGTCAACAACTCATCACTACATGCATTAAATACTAAATATTAAATAAATACATTAACCTAAGTAAGCTTAAGTAAATAGAATAAATAATTAATAATTAATTAATTATTTACTCTAATAGAAATACCAATGCTCAAACTAGTATCAATCTTAGAAAGGCCTCATAACTACTCACTAAAATCATCAAGACCCTCATCTGTGATCCTGACATCTCCAACTCGTATGCCCGAGTCATCTGTAGAGTGTTGTGAGCTTGGTGTCAAATTTTGTGAGATTCATATAGGTGTATCATCTGTTACTAGTGTGGCTTGAAAGAGCATGAACATCATCTGGTACTAGTAGCCTAGCAGCTCTATATGCATCATCAAAGGAGGTGCCTAAAGTACTACTAGATGCCTATAGAGATGGTCAACCAGGTGGATGAGGAGGTTGAACATGAATATAAAAACCAAGAGAATCAAATGTGATACTATTGGTTGTAGATGCAATGTGTCCAATAGTGTCAAATGCTCCCCTCTAGGAAGCAATGCCAACTCTATCTACAATAGGCACCAGTGCTAGAGTCACTAGAGGCAATCTTTGTCCAACAAACTATCTGACATCTAGAGATGGCAGATGCTGTGTACTGAAATACTAGTCATGATCTAGGATCCGACCACACCCCTATCTACAATTCTAGAATATCCAAGTATTTGATGTTTAGGCCCATGCAGAACTCAGCATACAACTACTATGCAAAATAAAGAGGTTATCTGATCATTATTAAGATAATGACCATGTGTGGCTAAAAAAAAAGGATACATCATGTTAGCAACAATAGAATCTTTGCATCATGTGACTCAATAGCCTCTCACCCTACCCCATGCTCCCTCATATGTTGGAAAGAGATCTCTTTTGATGACATCTTTGGGGGCCACCCTCTTGATGTCATCAAAATATGCATCTCCTGAAATATTAGCCCTAAGCTCCCTAGATATGGAAGCTAATATGTTAGGAGTAAATGAATGGTGAGCTATAAATCTAGTAGTCAAATCTTATAAACTCCTATATATAGTAGCACATATGTCTCTATAAAGAACATCATCAGAGGACAATATAGATTGCTATAGTCTAGCAACCTCCTTCTTTGAAAATGCAAGTAATGCATCAATATCTATGCATGGAGGTGGTGCAATAGATGTAGCCTAACCTCCAAAAAAAGTCATGCCAGAAGCCATGCTAGGACCTACAACACGTAGAGCCACACAGGAGCTACACAACGAGCCGTAGGATGAGGTACACCATGAGCCCCACCACGAGTTGCAGCATGAGCCCCACCATGAGCAACATGATGAACTACATGAGGAGCTAGAACAAGAACTACATCAAGTCACCCAACAGGAACTAAATTAGGTGCCACAACAGGAGTTGTAGTAGGAGCTACAATAGGAGCCACAACATGAGCTGCAACAAGAGCTACACTAGGAGTCACAACAAGCTAATTGTGTGAAGTCATATCTGTACAAATCTATCAAGAGCTAAGTCTACTTTACACATAATTTTTAATTTAAATTAAAAATTATACATGTAATTGAACGTACATCACATGTCTAGATAATCTGTAACATGTACATATCTAATAAAATTTAAATATGACCACATATGCATACATGAGAGTTAGAGTTAGAGTTAGAGTTATTTAGGGAGTTGTTGGGTTTTCAAAACTTTAGGAATTAAATATTAGTACCTAGGTAAATGACTTGAATGGTTCAACATGAGTTAGATTAGGGTTCAAAGTAATTGCATGCAAACAAATTGTTTTTAAGACTTGTCATTTTTAATGAAGATTCAAAGTAGCTAGTGAGTGGTTCATCAAAACTTTCTAATATGCAATTAAAAGTTTGAACAATTCAAAATATTGTTTGATTTCATGATAATCTACTTTCATTTTGTTGAGATATCATGTGTGGTGTCACAAAGGTTGGTTATCCTACTTGTGAATTTTGTGACAATCGATGGTGTTGCACTTGTACAATAGTATCATCATCCATCTAAGTCATACCAAGGGGTATATTTGATGCTTATACCCTTTTTTGATTTTGTGACAACTTAGCATCACAATATATCAATGATAGGTCATCATGTTGGAATTACACTTCAAATGTATTTGTGAAAATATTAATTATTTGAGGATGAAAATGATAAAAACAAAGAATGTTTGAAAAGTATGAAATGGGAAGAATTTATATGTGTCATTCACTCACCAAATTTTAGGTATGATAAAAACATAAAATCTCAAGAGGCTCACTCTCAAACCAAAAATGAACTATCACAACCCAAAATGAATAGAGGGGTTCTAGTGCAAGATATAGATTCAATGATGGGGGAGTCAAGGATACATTATTCCTTTCAAGATAAATATGTGTTTATGATATATAAAATTATTAAAGTATTTTGTGATACTACAAAGGAAATTGGAAAATAGCAAGGTATGATATTACATCTAATGTATAAAAGTAGGCACAAGAGGTGAGATAGAAGGAGTAAACTTACCTTGAGATGGATCACGTCTAGTCAACCTAGTCCTAGAAAAAATTTCATGATTTCAACCTAGAAATTTGGTATAGACAGTCTCTTAGTAATTTCATGATTTGAACCTAGAAATGGTATCTTCTTAGTAATAAGAAATAAATAGAATCTAGAAGTATGGTTGAATACATGTTCTTGAAATGTATTTTTGAATCAAGGATTCCTTTTTAAATGCATGTTTACATATACACTTTCCAATCTTAGATCTAGAATATTTGTGTTCTTTATGGTCATCAATGGAAAAGAAGAGATAAGAAGAATGGATCAATTTGGATTTTCTTTATTTCTTGAGAATTATTCTAATTGGTAATCATTTATGAAGAAAAATGTACATCAGATGTAGAATATTTCTATATTTCGAATGGATCTTAAAAAAATGAAGACTTTGAGTTCTTTAATTGGATGTTTTCCTTCAAATGTTGAGTATAAGTCTTCAATTACACAAAAAATTGAAAAATTCATGGAAGATCTAAATTTATTGATCTATTGATTTCATGTTATCAAAAGTAAAAGCAGGAAAACCCCTTTTATATAAATTTTGGGTTCAACATTGTTAGCATGATAGAACATAAAGACTGGGAAGAAGATCCCTCACGTTGTGCTCAAATATTACCTAAATCTAGACCTAGTCAGCCAAGTCTTGGCATTGTTATAAAAACAAGGGAGTGAAATCAAAAGATATATTCAAAAACACACATTAAAGACATCCACACCTCGAAATCACCAAAATGGGGTCTAATAGTTCATAGAGCCTCTAATAATGGGTGCTAACATTTTAGGAGAGAATAGCCACATTTCCAATCTTGGACTTCTTCTTATCTCTAGGTATGCCCTTTTTTACTGATAAAGTGGAAAAAAATATTTGTTCTAGAATCTAGAGCTTTATCTAAACCTAGAAATGCTATCTTCTTAGTAATACAAGTAACTCAAAATACTCATGAGGTTAATTAAAATTACCTAGCTATCTATATCATGTATCTCTTACATATACTTGACATGTGGTTCAACAAGCTTAAGGGAATAAAAAGGATATTCCTTTGGCTAGGAGTTAAAAATTCAAGAAGAGGTTATTTATTACTAACTGGGAGAAATTATACACTCCCAAAATCTTGGAGGGTTATTTATGTTTGTAATTTTCATAACTTAAATTTGGTCATCCTTCTAAATTTAGTCTAAACATGTAATTAATTATTAATTTGAACACATTGGTCCATAATCCATCATTTAAAAAATATATAATAAGAATGATTTAAGGATATTATATCTTAATTTATCCCCTAGATCAAATATTTGTAGTAGTTAAATTCTAAAAAATATATGGTTTTCCTATTTTGTAGTATGATTACTAACTGTATAAGAAATATAAAGGGTTCATCTTATTCTATTTAAGTAATATGTGTTTATAATTTTCTAAGAAATGTAATTCAAAACATTTCTATAGCTATCTCATTTGATATTCAAATATGGAAAGAATACTTATGAGAGGCGAGGGGGGTGGTGGAGTGAATCAGAAGTATCACACTTTAACCAATAAAACTTTTAACTGAAAGTAAATTGCATGCATGTAAACATATCAAATAAACATGAAACTAATACATGCATCAACAACACATAACACTAGAATTTGCTAACCCAGAAACCCTCCAAAAATAAGAAGGTAAAACTGGGGTGGGGATGATACCCACAAAATTACTGCAATAATCTTGTTCAACCACTTTTGATGGTCTGCCATGTTAAAGGCTTTACACTGTGTCAATAGTGACCTAGTTAAAGGATTTACAAACACTTTACATGAAGTGTTACCCTGTTAAAGGATTTAATCACCTTTTGATAAGGATCTACAAATAGCTTTTAGGCCAACCTATCTACATAGGGTTTCCTTTCTAATACAATGGTAAGAGAGTATTAGGTATTATAAACTTGATAGTTTGCAATCCTTGATTGCTAAATGCAGGCACTTGTTCTAGCTCTCTCTCTAATTTTGATCCTCTGAGATCTGATATATGTTGGTCTCCTTTGCTTTTTTCTAATCAATTGAATATCGAATTGTTGCTCTTTCCCTCTATGTCTCCTTTTACTAAATTTCACTATGTTTTCCCCTTAACACTATTCTCCCTCTCTCATCCTTGTTACAATGATACTTTCATCTTCCTTAAAAAGACTTTGAAGACTTAGGGTTAGGTATGGATCTACAATCCACATTGAATCTCAATTTCCCGCTCCATACTTGCCTTTTGCTGATTGGTTGCATGCCTTTCCAATTTTTCAATTGGCTGCATGCAGATTACATAGGAAATGTAAAAGATTCGTTCTTATCTCTAGATCGTTCGCAATTTACCTTGTGTCGAGTAAAAAAATGGTTTACATCATAGTTTGTGCAATTACAAACTCTTATGTTGATATTCTGAGTTACTCGGCTCATGAAGCATTACTGATGCTGGGCACATGTTGTTTCCTAGATAGCTTGGCACCTAAAAAAAACTATATCACTTGGCACCTAATCATTCTGGATCACTCGACACTTGATATTACTCAGCACTTGGTAAGCTTTATATCACTCAACACTTGATATCACTCAGCACTTGATCATTCTGGATTGCTCGGCACATGACTGTGACTTGGCTCCTACTCTTTGCTCGGCATGTATAGTGAAAAATGGCTAAGTGTATTAATACTCAGCTATCAAAATTATTCTTTAAACCAAAAATCTCCCCCTTTGACATGAGTGGCAAAAACACTTAACTAAGATCTTGTGATCTTGACATTATTTCATGCATCTTCTTATTTGCTCAAAAATTTTAAGAACAAATAACAATATACCTTATGACTCCCTATGAGTTGATTATGCCTTGTACACTCAGTGACTTTTGTCCTATTTCTACATTCTAACCAATATGTTATATCAAAATTTTTCAAAATTCTCCCCCTTTCATCATACTTACCATTTCATTCTATATCTCCTACTTCATTCAGTATCTCCTTCTCAGCTTATATCTCCCCCATACTTAACCTCTACTTAACTCCCCCATACTTAATCTCCCCCTTTTGGACACTTATGTCAAGGGTTCAATAGGAAAATGCCATACTTGGCCAAAAATGTACTGTTTACTTCAAGGAGTACCTTCAGAGCTGCATCCCAATTTGCTAGTGCAACATCCAATGACTTATACTGGATGGCAATCTTTTCTGCTAGGTGTACAAGTCCATCAGATGTAGAAAGATTGGGGTCTTTCTTGAGGATTGCCTCTACATACATCTGCTCCTTATGAAGTACTTCCAAATGAGGAGTGATTGAGGATTGAATTTGCATCAATTTGGCTTTGGTGGTTGCCTCCTCTGCTATTAAGACAACTAACTCTCTTTGTGTGTGAAGTGATTGGGAAAAATGCTTCTCACTCTGAGCTGGATTTGTAGGGAGTTGCATGCTAGAAATCTTTAGATTTCTCTGCAAGCTCAGTATTCTCTAACTAGTGTCCTGTGTGAATGTGGTAAAATCACACAACTTGTTGTATAGGGAAAATATGTTTCCAAGTATAGTTTTGACTGTTTCAATTTTCTTAGCTAGCTCCACTTGTGATAGTGCTATATCACCAGATATTTTCTCATTTACCTTGCCTTGGAACTTTCTTTCTGACCATTCCATTAATTTGGCATTTGTATTCTGGTCTTCACTAGTCAGCCGGTCAACTATATCAGATAGTTGCTCTATGATTGGCCTTGACTCATCTAGAGACTGTAAGCTGAAAGCTTTTATGAATATGTCTTTGATTTCATTCAAGGTATGCTTGTGCTTGTGTTCTCTTCTTAGTGCTTCTTGTCTCCTTCTTCTATCCAATGCACTCTAAATTTCATTGATCTTCTCTTCAGTGAGAGTGTTGGATTCATAGTATGGAATCTTTATTTCTTCATCAAGCTTAGGAACTCCATAGTGAAGTTTTCTGACTGCCCTTGATGAGCTCGAGCTTGGTGTCTTGATTTGTAATGGTAACCTATCAGTGCTTGGCTACTGAAGAGTCTATGTTGGAGTACCAGATTTGGGTAATGCAACCAATATTTGTATTACAGACTCCTTCTCATTTGTCTCATCTTTTTCTTTAGCTTGTTTATCCTTTTGGTGATCAATAGGTGGGGTTGAACTTACTAGTTGCTCAGATGTTTCTTTGACTTCCCCTACTGTTGCACTCAGCATCTGAAGTGTATCAATGACTACACTTGGTAGAGGTGGTGGAGGAAGGAATAGAATACTAGTAGGTTATATGGTTGAAGGTGGTTCTTGTGTTTTCACCTTGACTGCCTTTTTTTTAGCTACTGGATTCTACAATTCATCAACATTGACCAATATAGGACTTGAATACAATTTTGCTACTAGTGTTGATTGGTCAAGGATTTCTAAATCCTCTATAGTTAATCGATTGATGTTTGGACTAGAAGTGTTTGTAACATCCTTGATTTTGACAATCTCTGCAGGTGTGATAATGGCATGAGGAGGACTAGGAGGTGATAGCTGTATGTCTTGCACACTTTGATCTTGTTGCTCAGCTATATCTTTCTCTTCCTCTTTCTCCTCTATATGTGCCTCTTCATATTCCTTTTCTTTTTCAACCTTCTTCTCCACTTGTTCCTTTTCTTTTTCTTCTTCAACCTTCTTCTCCACTTGTTCCTTTTCTTTTTCTTTAATTCCTGGTGCCTTCATCTCCTTTTCCTGGCACTTGCCTCTACCTTATATTCTTCATTGTATACATCTTCTATTTTCTTGTAAACTATCCTCCGCAATCTTGTGGACTTTGTAACTACATCCTCAATTTTGTTCTACAAAATGCTAAAAGCTCCATGTTTTGGAGTGAATCTATTGTTATGCCTCTTAACTGCATTTTTTATTTGATCTTTAGTCAAATCGGGCAACAACCTAACTAATGTTGATTCCCTTATCTTCCTTCCCATTTGCAAACAAAAATGCCATTTATCCTCTACAATTTTGTACAATTCCTTAGGCATTGATTCATCTAACTCTAGAGGTGTGTACTTATAATCAACCATCATAGAATACACTAATTCCTCTAATTTATTTTGTTCCTCCTTGGTGAGCTTAGAAAAATTTAGGTTCTTTAAACCTTTCAAATCATCATTCTTAATCTTTGAGCATAATTTATCAATAGCAGTCTGAGGTTTGTAACTTACCACTTGAAATTGGTTGTTGTCCTCTGACTCAGTCTTCTCTTCATCTGTTTGAGGCTGGGCAACAAATTCTCTTCTCTTCTTTGGCTCAGCAGCAATCTTCTTTGAATCTTTCATCTTCTCTTTTACCTCCTCTTGGGATTTTTGTGTTGTAGCCCTTGTAGTAGGTCTCTTTGGTGCAGGAGAAGCTACTTTCTTTGCCTTGGGTTGAGGAGCAGGAGGAGTTGTGGCCTTTCTTTTTATGACCTTGGTTCTAACTTGTGCTTCCTCGGCTTCTTCTTCCTCAACACTTTCCTCTTTATCTTCTCCTAACCCTTGAGTCAGACCTTGAGGTTCATCTCCCTCATCTTCAATGTTTTCTTCTTCCTCTTTTGCTATTCCTTCTCCTTCAACACCAAATTTTCTCTTGATTTACCTTACCAATTTTTCTTTCTTCTTTACTACTGAGGCAATCTTCAAATATGTTACCACCCTTGATTTGACAACATCATAAGTTCCAAAGGCTTTTGCATTCTTGTCAACTTCCTCTGCAAGGAGAGTTGTTATTGCTGCAGAGGCTTGATCAATATTGAGTTCATAACCTAGTGGCCTAAGCCATCTCACTCTAGGTATGACTGCCTGTATATAAGTATAATCAATATCTACAAGAAAGAAAATGTCTTTTTCATATTTATTAGTCAATGAGATTGGAATCCTCATTCTTTATTTCATGGATTTTTTGAAGTCCTCAAAGTAGCTAGTCATTTGGGCATCAAAATTATCACCCATCTGTTTAATATATCCATTGATCTATTCAACAATTGTTTTATCTGGATTCCATTTCACCTTACCCACAGAAGGGAATTCTTTCATCAAATAGCAAAACATGCACACCAAAATTGATCCAAATTTGCAATGAGCTCCCTTGCTCTTCCTTATAGCTCCCAGATTCTCATTAATCTGTTGAAACATGAGTTCTGCTAGATCATAGGTATGATCCCTTTTAACCAATTTGTATGTAACATCAACTACTATACAAGGCACACTGTTTAACCTGCTTGACTGATAGAATTTGTGTGAAATGAATCTCACAGCAAAATCTAGTAGGGGTTTTGTGACTGTATCAATAGTCATTCCCCTATTGTTCCATTTAGAACCCATGTTTCTCTCTATTACTTCCTTTTTGTCACTACACAGGGCCTTTGGCCGATCTAGGGTTGGAATACTAGTAACCCTATGAACAGTTTTCTTGGTAAATTTCACTGGCCCTATTTCTAGCCAAAAGGCTCCATCATGTATTCTGCTCAAAACTATGCGTACCCATTCAACTTTGAAAACAATTGGAAACTCTAGGGTTTTGGTCAATCCCTTTCTCTCGACTATTGAGAACTCATCTTTCAGTATTTTATTCTCACATAGCTTGTCATATGCATTATAGATTTCTAGATCTCCTATGGCTCCAATTTTGCAATTATAGAATCTACGAACATCTTGGACCATGACAACTTTATCAAAAATAACTGATAATGCACCTGCAGGATCATTCTTGTATGCAACTTCTGGAATGGGCTTGAACTCTGGTTGCTTGACTTCATTACTAACCAACTATATTTCATGACTCTCCTTGCCCTTAGTGGTTCTAGACCTAGATGCCATTGTTTTCCAAACTAGGGTTTACAGTTTAAACAAGTTTATAAACACTGCGTAGCTCGACACACAAGTAAAATACCTCAAATCAATGAAACTTGTGCTGAATCATTATGGAAATCCTTGCAAATGGCTTCTAAGCTACCCTTGATCTCTTCTACACTCTTCTCATCTTTTCTTCACATTTGAATGGTGAGAAATGATAAAAAATTGACCTATGTACCCTTCAAAATAGATCAATTAATGCTTAGTGCATTGACAACTGTCTACTCGACACCTGAAGGATTTCAACATGACTCGACACCCATTGTGTTTCACTTCGTTTGGCTCCCATTGATATTTCACAGCTCATTATCAACCATCAACTCAGTCGCTGTTAGCAACTCGGCACCTAAAGACAACTTTGACAGATTTTGCAAGACTCTCAATTTTGACTTAGCATCTTTGCTTATGAGAATTTCTTCTTTTCAGTTCTTCTATGTCTTGGGACTGATGTATGATATAACTTAGTATATCAGTCCCACACACCCATTCTTGCTTAATTAGATGAAATGTGATCACTTGACCCATTAGGTGAAGTGATCTCTACACTTGATGTGTTGCACTCATCTTTCTTCTTACATGTCTTATTCATATCACTTTTGATGTGGTCAACATCTATCTTTGCCTTTCCATTGTTGAACTCAGAACTTGGTGCCTTTGACCTTGTTGGGAAATTCCTGCTGATATGACCAATTTTCAAGCAACTAAAACATGTGGTTTGGCTCAACCATCTTTTATAGTTCCCCCTGAAATGTGTTCTTATGCAATTCTCAGGAGCATGTTCATATTCTTGACAATAGTGACAACTGTACCTAGTGTTGTAATCCCAATAGTAGTGATTTTCATTGCTTGGTGTCTGCTGGTTGATTTGATGTCCACATAGGCTTTGATCTGCATTCAAAAGCTCTATGTCCATACTTCTTGTAGTTATGGCAGTGACCCTCAAATCTTGATGTCTTAATAGTCTTGGTTCTACATTCATGTGCTTAATGACCTTGCTTCTTGCACTTATGACAATGTATTGCACTCTTAGGCTTATCATGCTGATGGGCATTCTTGCTTCTACATACATTAGATGTATGTCCTTTCTTTCCACAGAAATGATATGTAGGTTTGACATTTTTTACCTTTGATGTTCCTTTCTTCTACTATCTTGGATGTCTCTCCTTCTTCAGTGCTAGAATATCCTATTCTTGAAGTGTCATTGCTGGACCTTGGGGATTTCAGTAATTGCTCAAAATACTTGATGGCTTCATTGGGTTTGTTGAAGCTCTCTAAAATTTCCTTTTCTCTTCTCAAGTCATTTTGTAATTGTTCATTCTGCATCTTCAATGTAGAGATCTCAATGTCTTTCACATTGAGTTCATGATGAAGGTTCATCATTTGGGCAAGTGTATCCATCTACATGTTTGAGATCCTTGTCAATTCAGTACATTTTTCTTCAAGTCTGTTTGCAAGATTTCTTTTGTCATTTTCCATCATGACTTTATCCTCAACTGCTCTTTTCTTTTGTTCAATGATTTCACATAACATTATGGCCTATGATTCATGTTCCATCTTGAGAGATCTTATCTCATCTGCTTGAACTTTGTTTTTCTCCATCAGTTCTGCAATTGCTGCATCAAACTCTTTAGTATCTCCATTGGAAAATATATTTGTGGTATCAATCTCCTTGTAGTTTATCTCATTTTTGACTATGGCTAAATCCTTCCTTCTTTTCAAGGAATTTCTCAATTTATCTCTAGCTTCCTCCAAGCTATGCAGAGCAAGTTGCACATCTATCACCTGGTTTTCAATGATCTTTTTGAGTTTGAAAATTTCCATCTTTAGATATTTTCCTCCAAGCTGTTAGGATTTTTCTTGTGAGAACCTTGATGCTCTGATACCAATTGTTGGAATACAGTAAGGAATTGTGAATTATGGTCTTTGGTGAATGATCAGGTATACCAAATACAACTCATGTGCATACAAAAGTATCACAAGTATCACACTTTAACCAATAAAATGTTTAACTGAAAGTAAATTGCATCCATGTAAACACATCAAATAAACATGAAACTAATACATGCATCAACAACACATAACACTGGAATTTGGTAACCCAGAAACCCTCTAGAAATAAGAAGGTAAAACTGGGGTGGGGATGATACCCACAAAATCACTACAGTAATATTGTTCAACCACTTCTGATGGTCTGCCCTGTTAAAGGCTTTACACTTTGTCAATAGTGACCTAGCTAAAGGATTTATAAAAACTTTACATGAATTTTTACCTTGTTGAAGGATTTAATCACCTTTTGATAAGGATCTACAAATAGCTGTTAGGCCAACCTATCTACATAGGGTTTCCTTTCTAATACAATGGTAAGAGAGTATTAGGTATTATAAACTTGATAGTTTACAATCCTTGATTGCTAAATGCAAGCACTTGTTCTAGCTCTCTCTCTAATTTTGATCCTCTGAGATCTAATATATGTTCGTCTCCTTTTCTTTTTTCTAATCAATTGAATATCAAATTGCTGCTCTTACCCTCTATGTCTCATTTTACTAAATTTCACTATGTTTTCCCCTTAACACTATTCTCCCTCTCTCATCCTTGTTATAGTGAGACTTTCATCTTCCTTAAAAAGACTTTGAAGACTTAGGGTTAGGTATGGATTTATGATCCACATTGAATCTCAATTTCCCGCTCAATACTTGCCTTTTACTGATTGGTTGCATGCCTTTCCAATTTTCCAATTGGCTACATGCAGATTACGTAGGAAATGTAAAAGATTCGTTCGTATCTCTAGATCATTCAATATTTACCTTGTGTCAGATACAAAAATGGTTTACATGATAGTTTGTGCAATTAAAAACTCTTATGCTGATATTCTGAGTTACTCGGCTCATGAAGCATTACTAATGCTCGGCACATACTTTTTCCTAGATAGCTCGGCACCTAAAAAAAACTATATCACTCAGCACCTGATCATTCTAGATCACTCGACACTTGATATTACTCGGCACTTGATAAACTCTATATCACTCAACACTTGATATCACTTGGCACTTGATCATTCTGGATTTCTTGGCACATGACTGTGACTCAGCTCCTACTCTTTGCTCGACATGTATAGTGAAAAATGGTTAAGTGTATTGACACTCAGCTGTCAAAATTATTCTTTAAACCAACAGTGCAATTCAAAAAATTTCTATAGCTATCTCATTTGGTATCAAAGCATGTTTATTGAATTTAGTTAAGGATTGAAGAAACTTATAGTAAGGAATTGTGAATTATGGTCTTTGGTGAATGATCAGGTATACCAAATACAACTCATGTGCATACTCCATTTTAACTATTATTTTTCTAGGGGCAACATAACACTGGTAACTTTACAATTAGATCATTTAGAGCCATGGTTATGATTGTGATTACTAAGTTAGGTAGAATTAAAATGGATAGACAATGTTGTGAACCTTACATGAACTTCTTGTATAATATCTTCCTTCTCTTTGTTAACATGTATTTAATAGAAGTAGATCTAAGTACCTCTCTTTGTTTTCGAGCCACTAGTGTGGATGTATATATAATTGGTCTTAAGAAAGTGTAAATATATAGGAGTTTAAAATTAGGGTTAGAATTCTAGAAATTAGGGTTAGAGTTTTCAAGTTAGGGTTAGAAATTAGGGTTAGAGTTAGAGTTAGGGTTAGGGTTATGGTTAGTGTTATCTTTTAGCCTAGTTATAGTTAGCTTTAGGGTTATGTCCAGACATTGTTTATGTTTTCTTATGAATGTTAATGTTGTTATGTATTTATGTATATAATCTTTATGTTCTTATATGATGTACATTCTTTATGTTTGTATATAATCAAATTATGTTCTTATAATTAACTTTTATTAATTAAATGTTGTAACATGCATTCTTTAGGTCATACTCTTTATATGTTTTTATGTACATGTATGTTATATTCTTATCTATGCATTAATCTACATTCTTATATATGTATAATTTAGGATCTCCCCTTAAGACATGTCATTGAATATATTTAATTATATACTTAGATTAAGGTATTAAAGATAATAACATATACATAAACATGAATATTGAAAACATACATGTGTCTACATTTAACATGAACATATTTACATGTACATTAATGAAATAAAATATACATTAATCTACATTCTTATGTATAATTTTGTCATGCCCGAAACCCGACAAGGCAACCAAAATAAGGACAACAATTTTCATTTTCAAATTTCTTTTATATTAATATTATCATTAAGGTTAACCTTTACTTATCTTTAAACCTATCACATGACATCAATCAAACTACTCCTTACCTCATTGATCAAGAGAAAACCTTTAATTAAATAACTCATCCTTGTTCTTTAATTCACGACATTGTTATACTGAGTCAACCTTTAAATAGACTAGAAGCTTTTAAAGTGCTCACTCACTAAAGTCCACCCTCATGTTATTGGTTTCTCATCACACTACATCCTAGATATTAAGTGTTATTTGGAACCTAATTTGGTGGATGTCGTTCGTTGGTAACAACACTACACGCATACTCTAATTATTATTATTATTATTATTTACTTAAAATTGATTCATAATATTGAATAATACATTTATTTGAATGTTAATTGGAACTAAGTCTCATAAGGTTAGTTGATACTAACATCCTATGCAGATTTTATTTTAAAATTCATTCCAACTCAACCCCAACAATCTAAAGTAAGAGTCTTCTTTCCTCTATCTAATAAATCCTATAAGGTACATTAAAATTTTAATTAACAAATCTTCAATATCCTCCAAATAAATCTTGCATTATCTCATCCTATAAATATCCTTAACTTCTCTTAATATAATCATTAAACTATAACCCCAATTATACTAATTCTTATTACATAACTAAAGCCAAAGTTAATTTCTTATCATATTTATATTATTATTATTTACCAAAATATAATAATAAAATATCTACTTATTTAGTTTAACTAAATTTCCTATGCCACAACTATGACACACAACTATAATATGGTAATTACTTCCACTTTAGGTTTCCTTACATCCTAATACTACATCCTCTAACACAATTATCACAACCTAAATGCCCTATACTAGCTTCTACACCAACCCTAGGCATGAGTGGAAAGAACCTGCAGAATATGCCTCCATGTTGAGCGCCTAAGTTGCAAGTGGATCTTATCAAGTCAAGGCTTAATTAAAGGTTTCTCCTTACTTTCATGCACTCCTCTTAATTCAACAAAAGTTGCGCTTCCTTTCTTCTACCTAGGTGGTCATGTCAAGTCCATGTTTAATGCAAGTTTTTTCTCACAAGATATAGGTGCCTAATCCAAGTTATGAGCAGCATTTAGTATTTATGAGGATGTGGGCCCTTTGTTTTAAGTGGAGGTTGATTGGTAAGGAGGGCATGTTGCTCAAGTTTATTAAACATTTTCTTAGTATAAAAAAGAGGCGCCCAAGGAAAGTCTAAGTCTAACATAGGTCAGAGAACACTTTTGGAGGCAAGGAAAGTAGGCGCCATGTGGGGCCATGTTCTTTTGTTCTTCCTTGCTTTACATTTATCATACTATTGACTTAGTTCCCTTACTTCATGAGATGGAAACATATATGATGTTCACTTGTGTTAGTATTTATTTTATTTAGTTTTTTCCTTACATGCGTACTATATTCAAATTTGACTTGGATTATGTGTCTTTTCTCAAACTTTTGCATGATGGAACTAAGGTAGTCTTAGAAAGGTAAGGGTTAACTCATTTTATTTTATTTTATTTTAAACTCCTAAGTCACCTAGGGCCCTAGGTAGGATGCCAAGTATATTCTCCCATTAATATTTTATTGCTCTATAATCAAGAGAAACAAACTATTCTCTTTTCCATATATTTTCCAAAATGTTAGATGAGCTCCTACAACAAGGTTAATATTACGCACTAATGCATTTATGCCAACCTTTTGAGTTTCTATCCTTAATTATAAGGTATCTTTTATATATTCTTGCTATGATCTTGTAAGTGGTAAAACACATTATATATGATCTACAAGAATTCCTTTAACCTTTTCTCATTCACTCTTTACATTATGTATGCATTTTACAAAAGAACTTGCATATACAAATAATGTACAGTAAGACTAAGATAATAATAACATTCCATAATTCAAATCTTTCAGTATTACCATTCCTCCATGATGTTAAAATCCATTCTTTCTCTCTACATGAAGAGGCAAGAGTGCAATAACTAAAGGAAACAAGATAGTTTTTCCTCAAACACAATATAGAAACTTTCTCCAATAATTTTTGAGATACACAAAAAGGTGGTGGAAGCACTATAATAGTATTACACAAATGGAAAGACCTTGCTAACATACTTAGATGTTTCCTCTATTCCTTTATCGCCAATTGGATATAAACAACACCAAACACCTTGACCACAAAAAGGAACACATATCGAGTTGGAGATTGCATCTCCATTATTAAACCATTTACAACAACATTCCTTTCTTTTATGCAGTGAAATCCTCTTAACCTACAAGCATCCAAGATATCAAATAACCTATAAATATAAAAAAATATGGAACCATGGAGGCTCACCTCCCAACTTAGGCCTCAAGGAGACCACCCTCGCGCTAGGGGAAACAAGGATCAACCAAGTTGCACTCAAACATCATCACAATAACAAAACAACAACAAGAACATCTCAGTTTAACATCACATTTACAACTCCCAACCAAGGCTTTCACAATGATTCACACATGGAATCATAAACATTGGGTGAAGGTGGGCTCTCAATTAGGAGATTTTCCATAGCCTATAAAATTTGTAACAACAATTTCCATGCCCTTTCAGGGCTTCATTGGTCAATGATTTCCATGCCTTTCGGGCTTTCACAAAACAAGAATTTCATGCCCTTTCGAGGCTATTCACAAAACAATAATTTCATGCTACCATCAACCAAAGCATCACTAAATTTCCATACTTCATCAACCTTCTTCCACACCATCCCTCTCCATACTATCCATAGCAAAGTATGAAGGCATATGGCATACAATGGAGACCATTCTCCAAGGTTCTCAACTATATCTCAAGCCCAACTAACCCCTTCACCCTAGGCTTGCTCTTCCCTCCCAAGGGTGAGTGAAGCCTTCACACCCATGTAAAATTTCAGCACTCAAGCAATGCAAGAAAATCCAAGAAGAAACCCCAAGAACATTCATGAAATAACACACACACTTTCACAACACAACACAAAAAATCCCATGAAAACACATGATCCCATAGCATTCTTACAATGTCTAACTTCAACTACATAAAATGAAGAAACATGGCATGAAGCACTTATCTCCATCCAACTATGGCTTTGAAATGGTAAACCAGAGCTCTTCCTGTTTTCCTTGGCTTCTAAACTACTCCATAACCATATGTGTCTCTTCAAATAGAGAGTGGGTAAGAAACTACCAAGGTTAGCACATGCTCCCTATAAAGGCCTTCACTTTCCTCCTCACCTACCCCTCTTATCTTCTTGTATTTTCCACCAATCAGAACTGATCCAAGTGGTGTAATGAGGTAAGAAGTCATGTTACAATATGATTGTCAAATTGGCTTAGAAATGACTATTTTTGAGGGTCTCCTAGGTCCCCTAGACCAACTTATGTTTATATTTAAACTCCCAACCCATACTATTACCATGTGAGTAACTTATTTTCACAACATTAACACTTGGGAATCATTTTAGGCTCTCTAAAGTTCCTATATCAACGTATAACTTGAATTTTCATCACAAAGGTGACTCTTCCTAACACTCTCCAATGTGAGTTAATTTATTTCATAATGAGTGATAAGTGACTTCATGCCAAAGAATCCCATTGGACATGTCATTTACACATGAACATTACAAGTGCCAAATGGCACACACACACACACACACACACACACACACATTAAAACACTTTACACATCACGATTACATGCCTTTAGTTAATCATACTTTCCAACTATAACACTCATGCACAATCACATTACGAAAGAAACACAATACAACGAGGTTTTGAATCTTCCAAAGATTCACCTTGGCTTCACTGTGTTCACATAAGATTGAACCTTGTTTCCCCATTAATCTCCATGGTTCAACTTTCCTACACACTCCACTTAAACATCAGTAGCCCAATAAAATAATATAGGATACATACAAACAAGTACAGTATAGATCCAATATCTCATACTTCTCGTTAGCGTATACAATTAATTATCATCTAATCATTTTTTGTTTAAGTGCTATCAATAAAACATTGCAATGTCATATTCTAGTTAACTTTCATCTAAGTCCATATATAATTAACTTCCATTTGATTCATATTCAAAACATTGCAATATCAACATATGGGTTTCAACATTTATCATAATGAACTTTCAATTCTAAACTCTATTATCATACTGATAATCATGAAACACTAAAGTCATATCCTTTGGCCCTAATTTCCATTTGAACATTACAATTTGGCATTCAAGTATTGATGCAATGTAGTTCCTATTAAATTGGAATTAATTTAGAACATGAAATGAGACCATTAAATATACCAAATAGGTTCTAATAATCGCAAATCACTAAAATGTTGATATTAAAATGACATAACCCTATAGTCTCGAAACTATATCAAAACATCAAATTAAAAGTACCACAATGCAATTGTCATCTATACTACAGTGGATTGGGTGAGGCCTCACAAATTTAGGATCTCCCCTTAAGACATGTCATTTAATTACACTTAGATTAAGGCATTAAGATCAATCTAACATATACATAAACATGAATATTTAAAATATACATGTCTCCATTTAACATGAACATATATACATATATCTATGAAATAAAATATGTACATTTCAATCTGCATTCTTATGTATAATTTAGGATCTCCCCTTAAGATATATGTCATTAAATATAGTTAATTACACAGTTTAGATTAAGGCATAAAGATGAATAACATATACAGAAACATGAATAAAACATATACGTAAACATGAAAGATTAAGACATTAAAAGATCAATAACATGTACATAAAAATTAATAAATTTATATGAATATTGCAAATATGTTTCTAATATGATGTTTTTTCTAATATTTTCTCATATTTTTCTAATATTTTTCAAAATAATATATTTTCTAATGTTTTTCTAATATTTAAAAATGTAATAATTTTTTCTAATATTTTTCTAATAAAACTAATATTTTTCTAAATTTGTTTTTCATAACATTTTTATGAATAAAAATAATATTTTTTTCTAAAAATTTGTTTCTAATTAAACTAATTTTTTTCTAATAAAACTAATATTTTTCTAAATTTTATTTTCTACACTATTGTTTTTTAATATTTTTTAATATTTTAAATATTTTTCTAATGTTTCCTAATTTTAGAAACTAACGTTTTTAAAAATATTTTCTAATGTTTTTCCTAATATTTTTCTAATATTTTCTAATGTTTAAGCCCTAATATTTTCTCATAGTTTTCTAATATTTTCTAAACTAATTTTTTTTTAAATATATTTTCTAATGTTTTTCTAATATTTAAATGTAATGTTTTTCCTAATGTTTTTCTAAATTTTTTTTCTAATGTTATGTTATTATAAATTTTCTAATATTTTTCTACTGTTTTTCTACTATTTTTTCTAGTATTTTTCTAAATTTGTTTTCTAAATTTTATATTATTATAAAATTTCTAATGTTTTTCTAATATTTTTCTAAATTTTATATTATTATAAAATTTCTAATTTTTTTTTCTAAATTTTACATTATTATAAATTTTCTAATGTTTTTCTAATGTTTTTTTCTAATGCTTTTTCTAATGTTTTCTAAATTAATATAATTAAGTTTAACATAAATAAACAATAGAAATATTAAATTAACATTAAAATATGCTTTCAAAATATTAAAAAAGTAAAAATTTAAAATATGCTTTGAAAACATTAGAAAATGCTTTGAAAACACTAAAAACATAAAAAAACATTAAAATAATAATATACAGACATACCTGAATAGTGTGAGGATGAGAATCTGAAGGAAAATGATGGGGGGATGCTTACCAATAGCACACGTTCGCTCAAACCTCTGTTCAATGCCGTTAAAATGAATAGTGAGGGTTTAAAATGACATTTTTTAATGCCAAAATTTGGTTTTAATATGTTTGCACAAACATTCTTTAATTTTGTTGATTGTTCATTGTGAACATGTTTTAAGTGTTTGCATGAATGTATGTAAAATGCGATTTTCATTTTTTGCAATTTTTTTTCCTTCATCCTACTAAAGTGGAACCCATTATTGTGGGTTCACCCAAATAGCTTGGAAGGATGGTTGATTAATCTCATTACTTATTAATTCAACATTTAAAACCTCTTTTCCTTCCTTCCTAGTAGTATTAGAAGAGCTAGGATCCATATTCAATAACTAGGGTTTGTAATAATTCAAACAACGTAGCTTGACACACGATAAATACCTTATGAATCTGATGATTGGTGATGAGTAGCAGTTGAATCTAGTTCACAAACACTTGAATCTTTCTCCTTAGTTATCCTTATTCTCTTTGTACTCTCTTTGATCTCGAATGAATGCAAATGAGTCAAAAGTTGACCATATAACCCTTAAAACTTGGCAATAAATGCTCAATGCTTACATAGTTGTAAGCTAGGCTATCATAGCAATTTCAACTCACTCAGATTACACATAGTTTCTACTAAGCTTGAAAACCACAATGATATTAGCCAATACTATCACCTTTAGTAGCTCGAAACCAACTCAAATTTCATTTTTACTCGACAACAATTGTGAATCTTTTCATGCTTAGCAACAACATGAAAATTAATAAAACTTATGGATTTCTTCCAAGTTCTAACTAGTAAATTACATCTTTATTTATCTATATATAATCTTTTCATAAATTAGATTCTTGGAACTGATGTAAGGTATATTATTGAGATATTAGTCCCACATACCTTTTGATTGCCTAGTTGGGTGTGATGTTATCTGTCATGCCTGCCCACTACTTCAGTTTTACTGCATTTTAAGACTTTGTGGTTATAAGTTCTTTTCAGATGATTATGTTTCTATTTCTGTAGAACTTGGATTTATTAATGTCTTTGGGACATGTGACTGTTGCTGGATAAAACCTTTTTGTTTCAAAATTACTCTATTTTAAGCTTTGATAGAGACATTTATGAATCTAACAAACTTATGATGTATTTAGAATTAATGTCTAATGTTTCTAGTTTTAAATTATATTGTTGTATATTGTCTTTAGGTAGAATATGATTGAAAAACAATACTGAAAAAAGCTTTTAAATTAAGCTCAAATTTTATGGTTATTGCTTTCATATTTTGTTGAATATCAGCATATTGTTTATGATTATCATGTTTTATATTTGGTGTAATAGTATTAATGATAATACGCTGTATAGTGGATAATTGCAGAACTTAGGTATGATTTAATTCCAATTTATTCATTGGTCTGTGTTGAGATTAATTTAATAATGATGTTTAAGTTATGAGTTCTTGTTGTAGGTATTTTCCTAATCTTCTTTTGGCCTGTTTTATATATATATATATATATATATATATATATATGCATGTTGCTATGTTAAAGGGTCTATATATTTACATTAAGTTTATGTTTTAAATCAATTGCTAATTTTAAATGGGGTTTAAAAACCCGTGATGGTTATTATGGATGTGTTTAGCATATCATATTTGCAAAAACAAATTTTTATTAACCTAAAACCCTAAAGGGTTTCGCATACATTATGCTTAAGGTAATATGTTCATTGTTGTTTTTAAACATGGCCAATATTGTGGCGGTGGCTATGAGATAGCCATATGCATGGCATTCTGAGAGATACAGGTTTATTCATTTCATCTTTATGTGGCTTTTATTGCATTAAAGGCCTTGGTCAACCACTTTGGTGTGAATGAGATTTTTGCTGTGCATGGCCAAAAATTGAGCCATTTTCCTCTGTTTCAATTTACACTTGTGTGTTGTTGCTGGAGTTTTGGCAATATGAGGGGTTTCAGTTGGAAGGAAATTATTGCATATGAAATCAAGCAAAGGGAAAACTCATTGGGAGTTATATTGCGGTTGGACATTTGGATTCTATTGCTATCCTTCATTGTGGAGATTGTGGTCAATTTGGGGCTTTGGAGTCGAGCTGTATTTTGGAGCTTTGAGTTGAGCATTTTTCCATCTACTAAGTTTTTGAGGTAGGGGGCTCTCTTAAACCCTATCTTAATTCTGTTGTGTATGGAATTGTAGTTTATGAATGTTAAAATTTGGTTTGTATGAAGATTTATATCAACACCCAAGTGTGGGCGTATGAAGAGTTCGACAATGAAGCTGTCGAGGTGTGCATATTTCCATACTCGGATGTGGGTATTTGAAAACATATTTTGCAATAGAGTGTTGGTTTCATGTTGTGGAAATGTGTAATGTTATGAGGTTGTGGCTTCCATAGAGCTGAGTTCAGGGTGTTTAAGTTTTTGGTATGTGTATTAGTTGATATATGGTTAACATCGACATCAAACTTTAAAGTATATGCAAAGCTTGGGAAATTTATTGTTAAGTTTTGTTTGTATTTAGAATTGGGTGTGAGGATGTTGGAATTTATGAATTATTGTGTTGCGCCTGGATGTGTTCTGTATTGTGGTAATGTGATTATATTGTGGGTGTCAGTTTCAGTTAAATCCGAACCTAGTGAGAATGATATTTCATGGCTTTTATGGCATTTGAGTTAGTTGAAAACTAAAATGTAGTTTAATTGTCGAACAACTACATTAATTTGAGAATAGACATTTGATCAAACAGTTGTCAAAAATAGTTAGCATGAAACTCGAATTAAGCTGTATTGGCAGTTGTCAATGTAGTGTTATTGCGAGTTCATTATGACTGTCAATAGTCGATGCCATGGAAATATTTTGTGTTTGAACTATGTATCATCAGTATTAAGAGATCATATGAAAATTTTAAATTTAGTAATTTTCTGTTAGTAATATCAATCGTGACATTTTGTCAAATAGTTATGTGGAAACTTGAAACAAGTAGTAACATCTCTGCGACAACATAGTTACTTATTATCATATGGAAATTGGTAAAAAGGTTCAAGTTATATTAGCTAATGTTTAATTATTAAACACATGATCTGGTTTCATTTCAAACTGTATGATAGCTATAAATAAGATAGTTGATGATTACTTCTTTGTCAAAATAGACATTTAGTTAAATAGTTTGTTTACAATCTTAATACATAGTTAAATTTCTTTTTGTTAACTTAGGTCTATCATAGTTAATGACAAACTGAATTGTACCAGTGGAATAGCCGAGGTTTTGTGTGAATGGATACTTTGATTTGAATATTCATTTCAAGTTTTGTTTGTTGTCGAGACTATAGATATCTTATGCATTTAAATAAGTAGAACTTAAAATTTGGATTTTGCTATTAAGATAAATGACTACTTAGCATTAATAATCTAGTTTTATTTGTTGAAAACATTTTTATTAAATTGAACAGTTTTTCAAATGAATGGTGTGGGACACTATTATAAGGTGCAGTATGTGATATTTTATTAATGAATTTAGGTTGGAAGGGGTTGTAATAAATACCATTATATACTGTGTTGAATGGGATTGAGGTATCAATCATGGGAAATCATTTGAATGTGAATTGGAATTATTTTTATAATGATGTTTTTCTTTCCATTATTGAATTGGAGATTGTTCTTAAAGAAAAGATGGATTAGTGATATATTTTTGATAAGAATTTCATATTGAACAAGAATATCATAAGCATTTTGATTTGTATCTTGGTCATTTTGAAGTTACGTATAGATGGTTTGGTCAGCAAGAAATTAATGTATAGTATGAAGATTCTGTAAGTATCGTTGAGCTGAGACAATAGTTCAATTATATTTGCATGATCTTGATATTATAGGTTTTATTTTTGATGTTAAAATCATCTATATTTACCTTTGAACTTGGCAGAATAAGATGTGTTACAAATGGATTAAAGGATGTAGTATTATGTTGTATACTGATGTTAGATCTATTGCATGTACATTCTTTTGTAAATCTGTTTGATGCGTATTTTAAGAATAGTTGTGATGAACATATATTAGGGTGGCTGAATTTGGTTTATCCTATTTAGTTAATTAATTTAGTGATAACCTTAAAATGAATGGGGTGGGTTAATTACATATAAAAGATAATTGGCCTTACCTATGACTTATACCTATATGGTTAAGTACGGAGAACAAGGCATATCTCTATTTTGTCATTCACAAGTATAATAGAGAATATCATTATGTGTTGACTATGAGCATACCATACATGGATGCAGAATCTTAGTGCCATAACGATGACACCTCAGTATATATATGATTCAATTACTGGTTATTCTTAGTGCGAGTTTAATTTTGCATTGATAAGTAAATGTTTACTTCTTGCATATTAATTTTGGAACTGCACTATGTTAAGTGGATCAGATATCTACATTATGGTTATGTATATGTCATTCTAACATGTATGCAGGTAGATTACGCTTTTCAACTCAGTGTATACTGAGCCTCCTTTTTGCGTTGTGTTGCATTTCTATATGTTTTCAGGTGCATCAAGTTGATTAGCAAGTAGCTAAGGATGACTATTGAAGTTACTTCTTAAAAAAGCATTTAGGGTCCCTATGTTGGACATTAGTGATTAAGAAAGATTTTGTACTTCATTATTGTACTGAACTCGATATGTATTCGCATTATAATGAATATGTACTTGGATGATATCATCTTTCATTTTGAGGTTTTCAGATTGAGAGTGGTTCAATCTTTGTATTTGTACTTGTATTAAGTTGGAATAATAAAAGAAAAAATTATTGTGTTCATTGTATTTGTTTTGGTTTCAAATTTATTTGGTTATGCTTAGTGTGGCATTACATGATCACTTGATCTGTTGGATGAAGTGACCTCATTTGAACTTGATGTACTACAATCTTCCCTTTTCTTCCATGTCTTGTTCATCTACATTTTGACTTTCTCAACATCAATATTCTCTTTGCCTTTATTGAATTCATTGCATGGTGCTTTTGACCTTGTTGGACAATTTATGTTGATGTGACTAGTCTTCAAACAACTAAAACATGTAGTTTGACTCAACCATCTATTGTAATCACTTCTGAAATTTGTTGTAATGCAATTCTCAGCAACATGTCCATACTCTTGACAATAGTGACAACTTTACCTTGTATTGTAATCCAAGTTATTAGATTTTTTATTGTGTTCTTATTATTGTAAATGATTATTATTTACACTTTACTTAAGTTTACTTAGGTTAATGCATTATTTTAGTATTTTTCATGTAGACACCTAGGATTATGCGTACTCATACGAGTTGTCTTGCTGACAACACAAGAGTTACCAACTCTTTTATGCACATGGTGTCTACAACATAGGAGTTAGCATCTAATTTAAGCACATGGTATCTACAACATCTCTATACGAGATACACCTTCTCATACTTATCCTCTCATTGATGCATGTACAATCATGCACAATGGAGGATAATCCACTTTTGGTGGATGTGTGCTTAGTTGTTGAGCTTATCTCTTCACTAATTCCTAGACATTTTAGAAGCATTCTAGAGGCCTTTATATACAGGAACCTCTAGTGTGTATGTACATCATTCATTTTCATATCTATATTATGATCATACTTCATTTGGTTCATATTTGTGCTTTTTCTTGTGCTTCTTGATCTTGGCTTTATTTTTCCTTAAGGGAAATTCTTACATGGTATTAGAGCTGAGGAGCATCATTTCATAGCCATTGGAGATAGTTCTTGCTTCACCTCTCTGAGGGCACCTTAATTTAGATCTAGATTATTTGTAGCTATTGGGAGTGTCTAGATCCAAAGCGGACCTCACCATTGCATCCAGAGCATCGATTCAGTGAAATTTGACTATAAATTTGCCTATGCTAGCTTATAATCTGCAATGTCTATCCTTGCAACACGATAGTGTACAATCTGCCATGCAAACATTTGTACACACACTTAGCTACCCAATTAGATCCACCAGTGTAGATAGTGATGTCATCATCTATACAACTAATGTCAATAGTGATGTTACCTGCCATGTCATCAGGGAGGCATTTTTTTGCTGACAACATCAAATCACTACATTAAATTTGATTGTCATTTGCAGGCCCCATTACACTATCGTGACGATCATTTAGATATCAAATTTAACCTCAATTTACTAATTAGACCCCTCTCCAAATTCATTTTTTTTTTGATAGTTTGAATTTGGGAAGTCATACCTCAGTCATCCAAGCTCCAAATCAAGTGCAATTTTATTTATTTTTTGGCTAGAATTTCTTGAATTTTTTAGCGGTGCTATTATTTTCTAATTTTGGTGCATCGATTTGTTAGAAATTGTAGTTTTTGGTGACTACACCTATCTAATCCTAGATTTTGCAACTTTAAATGCTCTGTACAGGCTCATCTAGCTCCAAATTAGGTTCTATTTTTTTTGAAAGTGAATAATCTTTTGTCTACTTACTAGATTTGTAATCAGATTATAGGCTTTTGTGGATAAAAATATCACTTTTACAAATAGGTCCTTTCTTTGCATTGTATTGCTTCAAAATTGTTGTACATTATAAAGTTCCAAATTTAAACTCTAAGAGGAGGTTGTAAACAACAAAATCAAAAGTCCACTAAAGCCAAAATTGGCAAATGGCTATTGTAATCACATTAATTATAAAGTGCCAAAATCTTTCATTTTGTGTGGGGGGGGGTGTGGGGATGTTCTTGACTGAGTGAATAGGGTGGTGTCTCTTGGTGTTTTGTTCCTCTTTTCCTTCTGTTACCTTTCTTTTCTTGCATCATAGGAAATTTTAAGGTTCTGAAATTAAAACCACATAACTATGCCACATGGTCTATTAAAAAATGGTGTCAATTGATGCATGATGAAGTTTATCAATATGTAAATGGTTCATTTCCTAAACCAATAGGTGATCAAGTATCCAAAATTGATGTCAATTCCTGGACACATGAAGATAAGAAAGCCCTAAGTGATATTAGGTTTGTGGTTGAAGACAAGATCCTCTATCAGATCATGACGTATGATACATTCAAGGAAACTTGGGATCCCCTCAAAAACCTATATGTTAAAGTGACTGAGGAGGATGTTTACAAAATTAAAGATGAGCTTGTCTCCCTAGATCCTAAGACCTTTGATTCTATTTAGGGTTTTATTATTAAGGTGAATGAATTAAGAACAAAACTTGATGATTGTGGTAGTCCTATTAAAGATCACAGGTTGATCTATCTCATACATAATAAGCTACCATCTGAGTACTCCAAATTTGTCTCTTCTTTCAACACCACAAAGACAACCTTAGGATCTTCTTATAATAAAATCACTTTTGAGGACTATGCTTAGTTGTTAGAGGATGAACAAACTAAGTTGCAAATAATGGGGATTCTCAAGTCTTCAAAGTCTAAGGAATTGGTGGCTAATAATGAGGGTTCCAAAATTTAGCTAGTCAAAGTTCAAACAAAGGAAAGGGCAAAAAGAAGAAGTGGAAGAATAACAAACAAGAGGATATAGAAATGTCAACACCAAATCAAATTAACAACAAGGCAGGTCTTCTCCTAATACAAATAAAAAGGGGGACACTAATCAGGAGAAGAAAAAGTGTGCCTATTGTAAGAAGATGGGTCATGATGAACATTAGTGTTATCTCAATAAAATTGATGAGTTGAAGAACATCATGAAGAAACACAAATTTTTAGTGCCTAATGCTTATAAGGAGAAAGGGTCTTCATCCTCAGATTCTAAGGGCAAAGGGCATGCTTTACTCACAAACAATGTTAGTCAAGGATATTGGATCATTGACTCAAGTGTCACACATCATATGGGTGCATCAAAGAGATATTTTTATTCCATGACACATTCAGAGGTACCACACATATTTGTAGGGGATGATATAAAGTGGAAGTTGAAGGTAAAGGTGGAGTTGAGATGGACAATGGAGTGTTCAAGGATGTTATATATGTTCCTAATCTTACCTCTAACCTTCTTTTAGTCTACCAAATGACTCACTATGGAGATGGAAATAAGGTTGATATTCTTCCTAATTTAGTAGTAGTGAAAAGCATTAAGGATGGCTCTATTATTTCAATAGAAGAAGCTAATCATGATTCAAGTCTTTACACTTTCTCATCCTTTGTGCCTAAATTAAATACACAAGCCTTGTTATTATATTCAAATGCAAAAATAAAACTATGGCATGAGACATTTGGACATCTCAACTACAGATATCTTCAGTAGCTTAACAATAAGAAAATGGTTAACGGTCTACCTCAAGTCCATTTTTTAGAAGGTGTTTGTTTAGGTTGCTCATGTGGAAAATATCTAGAACACATGTACAACAAGGGGAAGTCTTGGAGAGTATAATTTGTTCTTGAATTGGTTCATAGTCATGTGGTTGGCCAATTTCTAGTGCCATCATTTGATAAGCCTTGCTATGCACTCACCTTCATTGATGACTACTCTCGCATTACTTGGGTTTTCTTCATGGCTTGTAAGAGTGAAGTGTTTGAAAAATTTCTCAACTTCAAGGCTCAAGTGGAAAAGTAGTCAGAAAAAGCCATCAAATTTCTTTGAACAGATAATGGAGGGGAGTATGTGAACTCAAGACTAATAGACTTTATACTCAAGAGGGTATTGACCTTCAGCATTCAGTACCATATACATCATAGTAAAATGTTGTTTCTAAAAGGAAAAATAGAACTCTCTAGGAGATGACCACTTGCATGCTACAAAGCAAGTCTCTTGATCAAGTCTTTTGGACTGAAGAAATGAATTGTTCTAACCACATCCAAAATAGGAGTCCTCACAAAGATTTAGATGGTATAACTCATTTTGAAGCTTGGATTGGTAAGAAACCTATAGTTAAGCACTTCAAAGACTTTGGTTGTCCAATATGGGCATGAATACCTCCATACAAATGCAAGGCATTAGATGCTCAAAGAAAACCTTGCATGATTGTTGGATATGAAGACTCACATAAAAATTACAAGTTAATGGATCCAAAGACACGTGACATATTCTATGAGAGGAGTGTACATTTCTAAGAAAGTTGTCCAAGATTTACTTCTTCAACTCCTCCTTCTTCCTCCTTCATTGAAGAGAGTGATAGTGGTGATAGTGACTTGGAAGATGTCCATCCCTAACCCAAGTGGAGGTATCAGCTAGCAGAGATTAAGGATACTCCTACTACATCTTCTTCCACTAGACCTCAATGGGCTAAGAAGACATTAGATGTGATAGGACCATTGGTAGGGAATCCTTCAAATACTAGGAGGACAAGATCACAACATAACTTACTCCCACATGCTTATATTTCAATTCCTTCAGATCCACAATCATTCAAAGAAACATCAAGTATTCTAAAATGGCATAGAACAATAGAGGAAGAATATAATTCTCTTATGAGAAATGATACATGGGACTCAGTCTCTCTTCCTAAGGGAAGAAAATTGGTTTGGTGTAAGTGGATCTATCAGACCAAATTTGAAGCAAATGGAAGTGTGGATAAACATAAGGCTAGACTTATTACAAAAGGTTTCTCTTAGGTACTTGACATTTATTACATTAAGATCTTTGCACCAGTGGCAAAAATGAACTCCATTTGATTAATACTAGCTATTGCAATAGCTCAAAAATGGGTTGTTCATTAGATGGATGTGAAGAGTGCATTTTTGAATGGTGATCTTTATGAAGAGATTTATACAGAGCAGCCATAGGGATTAATATAGGATGCTACCTTGGTTTGAAAATTGAATAATTCTATCTATGGACTTAGACAAGCTCCAAGAGCTTGGTATGCCAAGATGGATTCCTTCCTTCTCTTCAAAGGGTTCACCAGATGTCATTCTGATCCAAATTTATACATTCTTTAGAGGGATGATTCACATTTGCTCCTTGTGCTTTATGTGGATGACTTGATCATTATAGGAAGTGTTGCATCCATCATTGGCAATGTCAAGACTACTTTTTTGGGATACATCAGTCTTCATCTGCGATCACATTATCACAACCCAAGTATGCTCTTGATCTTCTAGCTTGGTTTCACATGAGTGATTGCAAGGTTGTATCCACCACATTCCTTGTAGGTGTTAAGTTAGAAACAAAGTGTTCAACCCCACTTGTTGATGCAACTCTATATAGATAGCTAGTTGGAAGCCTCATCTACTTGACACATACATGCCCTGACATCTCATTTGTAGCTGGCATGGTTTCTTGCTTCATGTAAGAGCCACGTGAACTTCAATGGAAGGTAGAAAAATGCATCCTACATTACATCTAGGGTACATATACAAATGGGATACACTATGCAGCTAGTACAAGACTTTAGTTAGTGGGTTATAAAGACTCAAACTATGTAGGGGATATTGATTCTCACAAGTGCACTTCAAGTTATATGTTTCATCTTGGTTCTAACCCCATTTGTTGGTAGAGTAAAAATAAAAATACTATTTTTCTTTCATCAACAGAGGCTAAGTATTGAGGAGATGTTAATTCAATGACATAAGCTATTTGGTTACAAATGATTTTGAAGGAGTTTGGTTTTGAGATTCCCAGACCCACCATCATACATTGTGATAATCAGAGTACTATTGAGATCTCAAAATATCTATTTCAACATCAATGGACAAAACATATTGAGGTTCATATGCACTATATCAGAGAGCTAATTCATGAGCAGGTCATTGCACTACAATATTGTCTTATAGAGAAAATGGTAGGGGACATCTTCACCAAGCCCTTCATAGAGGTCAAGTATCTTCATTTGCAAGATCTCTTGGGGGAGAGGGATTTTTCACTAGGGGAGTCACATGATCCTTCTCTTCTATATTGTACATATCTCTCTTTTTGAGGGAGGGTTTTTCCCATGATTTTTTCCCTCTTTCTCCATTTGCAGAGAGATTTTATTGCATTTCAACATTGCAATTATACTTGGGTACCTAACATGGCCTAGTAGTCAGGACCCATTATGCATTTCATCGTAGCTTTTGTGAACTTAAGTGCATTCCCCTAAGTTGCACTTAAGGGGGGTGTTAGTGTAAATAATTACTATTTACACTTTACTTAAGTTTACTTAGGTTAATTCATTATTTTATTATTTTTCACATAGACATCTAGGAGTATGCGTACTCATATGAGTTGTCTTGTTAAAAACATAGAAGTTAGTGATTCTTTTATGTACATGGTGTCTACAACACATGAGTTAGCATCCAATTTAAGCAGATGGTGTCTACAAAATCTCTATACAAGATACACCTTCTCATACTTATCCTCTCATTGATGCACATACTTTCATGCACAATGGAGGATAATCCACTTCTGGTGGACATGTGCCTAGTTCTTGAGCTTATCTCTTCACTAACTCCTAGACATTCTATAAGCATTCTAGAGGCCTTTATATACAAGTGCCTCTAATGTGTATGTACATCATTCATTTTCATATCGATATTATGATCATACTTCATTTGGTCCATATGTGCTTTTTCTTATGCTTCCTGATCTTTCCTTTATTTTTTCCTAAGGAAAATTCTTACAGTTGCAACTTTGTCTTCTTGTTTGATGTCCACTTGGCATTAGAGTTGCATTCATATGCTTTATGTTCATACTTCTAATAATTGTGGCAATATCCTTCAAATATTTGTATGCTTGAAGTCTTGGTCTTGCATTCATGTGCTTGAAGTCTTGGTCCTACATTCACGTGCTTGGTTTCCTTGCTTATTTCACTTATGATAGTAACCCATAAATTTCTACTTAGAGTTCTAATTTGCATTGTTTCTCCTGGAAACATATTCTATATCACCTAACTTTCCACAATTATAAAAAGTGGGTTTTTAGTTCTTACCTTTGTTAATTCTTTGTTCACCACTTTTGGATGATTCTCCTTCCTCAGTAATGGTGTATCCCAATCTAGTACTATCATTATTATTTCTAGGAGATTTCATCAATTTCTCAAAGTATTTGATGGCTTCACTGGGTTTGTTGAAACTTTCAGAAAATTCTTTTTCTTTTCTTAGATCATTTCCCAGTTGTTCATTCTATAACTCTAGGTTTGTGATCTCAATGTCCTTTCCATTCAATTCATGATTGGAAATCATCATTTGATTCATTTTTTCTAGTTTCATGTTAGAAATCATTTGTACCTCTGATGTCTTCTCTTCTACTCTATTGGTCAGTATCCTTTTGTCATCTTCAATCATGAATTTTTGTTCCTCAACTTTATTTTTCTACTTGAACAACTTACATAGCAATACTGATTGGACTTCTTGTTCTATCTTAAGAATTCTAACCTTTTGAGTTAGGGTACCATTCCTTTCCCATCAGATCTGCAACTACTGTATCAAATTCACTTGAGTTTCCATTTGCAAATAATTCACTAGTGTCTTCCTCTTGATAGTGTGTGTGATTCTCCTCAATAGCTATCTCTTTCCTTCTCTTTAATGATCACTTCAACTCATCTCTTACTTCATTTAGTTAATGTAGGGAAAGTTGGATTTCAATCTTCCAGTTCTCAATAGTCTTTCCCAACTTGTAGACTTCTATTTTTAGGATGTTTTCTCAAGCTTGTAAAGATTTCCTTTCTCGAGAAAAAAAAATTGATACCAATTGTTGGAAATAAAAATAAGGAAAGTAAAATCTGAGAGGGCAGTGGAGGGGTGAGTCAGTCCTTCTAAAATTTAACCATAAAAACATTCACCACACATCCATCTCACAATTTTCATGTAAATTGAAATACCAAATGAAACATATCCATCCATAACATGAAAATAAATAAACACATATGACATAAGATATTTGGTTACCAAAAAACCCTTCAATGAGAAGGTAAAATTGGGGTGGGGATGACACCCACAAATATTCACTATTGCAATTGTAAAGTGTATCCAATAAATTGTTTGATCATAAGATATGATCTACCCTATGAAAGCTCTACCCTATTAGAGGCTTATAAAGACTGTTAGGTCTGACCCTGTTAAAGGATTTTAACACCTTGCTAAAAGTGAGGCTGGTTAAAGAACTTCAACTTAAAGTAAAATAAGTACCCTATTAAAGGATTTACAAAAGCTTGCTAGGACTACTTGGTTAAGATGTTTTTACTAAATCACCTATTAGAATGTTTCAGCCTTGATCCTTCAATTAGCACCTCTCTACTAGATATTAGATCACCTCTTTCCTAATGTATACTTGATCCTCTCTAATCAAATATATCACTTCTTTCCTCTCTTTCCTTTCCTTTGTTCTCTCTAACTCATTCTACAATTCATATCTCTATCACAACTCCTTAGTCACCATGAATTCTCTGCTTGTGCATGGAAAATTCTCTCTTCGCTCATAAAATCTTTTAGGATTTTCCCTCCTTAAGAAGACTTATGTGATCTAAGGTTAGTTAGGAATCAATGATTGTGATTCACCCTTTTTTCAGCTCAATTTATCCCATTATCTAATTGGTTATATGTACTGCATAAGGATTCTCAATATAGAATTGTTCTTATCTTCTAGAATCACAAAATAATCCTTAAGTCAACCCAAAAATGGATTACATAGGAGTTTACACCATTATAAACAACTATGTCCAAAACTATTTATTCAACACTTGAAGCCTCTAATGCTCGACATCCATTATATCTTAAATGATGTAACTCATCCTCTGAATGAATTGGCATCTACTATTCACTTTGCATATGAATCACTCAACCCCACATACTGGTTCTCGAAAGTTACTATATATTTTTCTTGGTATGCATTATTTTACAACTTATGCTTGACATACACTACTTATTCCACATGCACTAAGTATTGTTAAATAAAGACTTCAGTATATTGTCACTCATATGTCAAAACCACAATGAGATCAACACTTTTAATCTAAGAAAATAGATAATTATGAAAGGATGTCTAATGTAGGAGCATCTTGGGTGTAAGGTAATCTTACATCACCCAAAAATATTTTTGTTCCTAGTTTTCTAATTTTATGTTTTCAACAAGGTCTATTCCTATGCAAAGTTTCTATTTGTGGGAGATTTCTAATTTTAGTAAGTTGGTATTATATATTTAGATTATTATAATCACATATGTAGAGGTTCATATTAGAAATATCAACATGTTGGATGAGTTCCATTGTTATATCATATGCATCAATGCAAGCATTTCAGTTTTTTGGTATGAATTATGGCTATCTAAAATTTAGGTTAAGTGATGAAGGCCTATATGGCTCTAAAACATGAAAAAACTATGGTTGATGGATGCTTGTGCAAAAAATCATTGTAGATCTATTGGTGCAAAAAAAATTTGGTTGAATTCTTATGAGCTTTCCTACTTGATCCTAGGAAACCCAACACAATTTTAGCTAATGAAGAAGATAAAATCTTAACTTTGTTCAATCTCCACACTTTAGGCTTTAAAAGACCTAGGTGGTTGTACCTTAACTTGTAATAAAATAATGATTTCAATTTGTAAACTTAACAATACTCTTGAGTTGGAAAAATTTCTCAAGGAGAAATTGATTATAATAAAAAATATTTGTAATGAAGGAAAGAGCCTCAAACAAAATGTAATAGAACATGAAAGCAAGTTGATATATATTGTTTACCTTCCGCAAAGCCATTCTTAATTTTCAAATTTTGATAGGACTAGTGCCTTCCAAATTGGAGAAGAGATTTAACATTAATAGTTATTGAATTAATCTTATGTCTTAGAGACGGGCGCATCACCATAAACTAATGAGCAACCAAATCGAGAGATTTTAACAAACCCTGAATAAATGAATTTAACCTCAAATTGAGGACCAATTACGCAAAAAATACATAAGCATATGAGTTTTGTTTCCAATAATTTTCCTCAATTTATTTTGCAAATAGTATAAATCTAAAAGGAATTTGAGTTCGGAAAAATCAATGACCAATTCCCTATCTTTCAGAAAAGAACATAGTATATTTTATTAATTCAAAAAATGAGATACAATTGGATTGTAACAAGTTGTAGTTTCTAACTACTACTATGCATGTTTATATCCATAATGTCTATATATATTTTCTACCCCCCTATACAAGGCCCTAATATCCCTTCTTATAGAACATGAAAGGATGCAAAAAAGCTCCAGGCTTGTTCATGCTAACTGACTAAAAACTAACTTTAGCTTGTTATGAATTAATTAAAATAAAAAATATATATCTAAAAAAATATTTATAACTCTCTTATCATATCGAGAATTTCTTCCAAGCGCTCGGCCACCTCCTCATCTAGAACTCCAACAAGCATGTTCAAAGCTTCCCCTTTTTCCTCTTCTATCAAGATGTCATGATAGTCACTTTGGTACGAGGCATATATTGTCTAAAAATCCCATGTAGCTACATATATTTTATTGATAAAATCAAATTGGTCTTCTTTAGTTGTTGCCAAAAAAGGTTGCATGACCAGATGAGGTACTACATTCTCATCACATGATTGTACTAGAAAACCCATATCTACTATCCTACAAAACAAACATAGAAAATCACACAAGATTTTTTTTTAATAAAAGAATAAACTTACCCAATGTTCTTATATCTATGATCAAGACTCTCAAATCTTTAGCATGAGCTATCCTCGATTAATGTCATATTTGAAAGAAAATTAGAAAAATGAAATAAATCCTTGACATAAACTCTTTTGCCAGATAATTAATGAAATAAATGCTTCTTTGTAATCCTCAAAATTACAGAATGCTAGAGAACTGTTGGCATTGAAATTACAAAATTGGAGACCAAACACATCTTCCTTGTTGATTTCATGAAATTGGAGTATGTCTAAAAGTCAAGTTTTGAAATTAAGAAATTAAAGAATCATAAGAGACTTGTTTCTCAAATCACAAAATCAGAGTCTAAGATTTCCATATATCCTGAAATTGCAAAATTGAAATGTTGTGCATGGATGGATCTCAATTTTATGAAACTTAGCACGAGCACTCAAATTTTGAGGTTCCATTAGTGGATTTTTCTAGGGATGCTTATTCCTTTGGGATATGGTGATAATCTATTTATGTTTGGGATAAAAACAAAAACAAAAAACAAAAAAATCAGCCCTACTTAATAAGGAATAATAAATAAATGAACAACTAAGAGAAAAAAGGTTTTCTATATTGTCCATGAATTGGATACTGTAATATCTACCCATCTATTCCCTGAAGAAGAAAGGAATGTTCTCTAGCTATATCAGATATAATATAAGGCCCTAACCACAAGGGATCAAGTTTTCCTTGCTTTCCCTTGTCTTGATCTTTAACACTCCATTTTAACACCCAATCTCCCACATTAAAGATTCTTTCTAAAGATTTATTAACATGTAAGTATTTCACAACTTTTTTTCTTTTAGGGATATGTTGCAATGCTTCTATTCTTTTTTTCATATAATATTTCTAGGGCAATAATTATTTCATCCATTGAATCAATATCCTCAAGCTTCTCAGTTCTAATGCATGTGTACACTGGTACGAAGTTATTTTTAGGCATTCTTGCTTCTTGACCATACAGAAGTTCATACAATGAGAATCCAAATGACTTATTTCTTGTTATCCTATCTTCCTAGACAACCAAATGTAATTTTGAGTCCCAAAGTGTTTTATTTTTATCCAACATCCTTTTTATAATTTTAAGGATACTCTTATTAGTTGATTCTACTAGGCCATTTCCTTGTGGATGGTAAGGGGATGAATATGTTATCCCATTTTTAGTGCAAGAGTTTATGAATTCTTTTAATCATAAGAACATCCCACTATCAAAAATAACTTTTCTTGGAGCACCAAATCTTGTTAATATATGATTCATTAGAGAATTTCTAACAACAATACTAGTAGACCTTCTAGTTGGGATAGCTTCAACCCATTTAGTGAAATAGTTTGTAGCAACTAAAATACAACTAAATCTAATGCTTGACTTATTACTAATCTTTCCTATGAAATCTATTCTCCATATTTCAAATTGTTCTTGTGCTTGTAATGTCCTAAGGGGAAAAGCTCCATCATATTTTAATCTACCAAAAAATATTTGACATGATTCACATTTTCTCACATAGTTACATCAATCTTTGAAGAGACGAGGCCAATAATATCCTACTCTCAAAATCTTGTTTGTAGTAGTTAGGGCACATAAATGCCCTCCACAGACTCCTTCATTCAATTATTTTAGAATAATAGGTGCTTGTTAAGTATCAAGGCTGATATGTAATATGCCATCTCTATTTTTCCAATATAAATCTCCCTCAATAAGAACATATTTAGCTGTATGTAATTTAACTCTTTTTTTTCATTCCAATTATCATTTATTTTCATTGTTCTCAAATAATAAACAACATTAGTATAGCAAGGACAATTTTTTATGCTAACTATGTTATAATTTTTTTCCACCTAATTGATTTGTGATGCTTCTAGTTTAGCATCTACCATAAGTTTTGCCAATCCTTGACCTTAGACTAATTTGGTTATTTGAATATCAATGGTAAACTCTTGGATTTGATTAATCCATCTATATCTTCTCCTGGTGATTTTAGTCTGTCTGAATATGTCTTTAACTACTACGTTGGGAACATAAGTAATAATGCTAGCACCTACTAGATATGGGTGAAAAGTTTTGGCAGCTTTAACCAAAGCATAAGTTTGCTTCTTATTTATGTAATAGTTCAACTTAGAATTTTTTTAACTCCTACTAAAGAAAACAATATTTAATTCATGCCCTTCATTCTTCTAGACCATCACAACAATAATCATATGATAAGATGCAAAAGAAAAAACCTAAAAGGGTTTACTAAAATGTAAAGCCTTAAGCACAAGTGCTTCTTTAATAACTCTCTTTATATTTACAAAGGCTTGTAAGGCCTCATCATCCCAAGATAAATCAGCCCATTTTTTCAATATCTTTGACATTGGCTTAATAATTTTAGCAAAATTAGATACAAACTTTTTGAAAAAGTTGATCTGACCAAAGAATGACTATATTGCTTTTACTGTCTTTGGAATTTTTATATTATCAATGGCCTTTCCTCTATTAGGGTCTATTCTAAAACCTTCCTTGGAAACTATATGGAATAATAGTTTGTCTTTTGTTACTCCAAATCGATACTTATTTGGATTGAGATACCCCATATTCAAGATCTTTCTTGAAGATATTTTCCAAATGATTGCAATGATCTCTTTCTTCCTTTGAATATGTCGTTAAATCATCTTAATAAATGGCCAAAATATGATCAACCAGACCATCAAATGCAACATCCATGGTCCTTTGAAAATTTTCCCTTGTATTGGTCAGGCTGAAAGGCATCGTAGCATGTACATATGTCTCCCATGGAGTAGTAAATGTTGTTTGATAATGTTTACCCTCTTTACCTTTTACCTGATTATAGCTAGAGAAACCATCCATCATAGATATAAATTCATTTCTTGTAAAATTTTGTAATATAGCCTCCATATTAGGGAAGGCATTAATTATCCTTTAATGATGATATATTCAAATTCTTGAAATCAGCACATAGCCTTACATCACTAGTCTTTTTTGTGACTAGCACCAAATTAGATACCCATGCAAAATATCTTATTGGTTTTATTAGCCCAACATCTCTCATTTTAATCAAATCTTCTTTCATTTTTGGTGCTAACATTGGGTTTATGGGATGTTGCTTTTGTCTGAATGGATTTGCATATGGTTTTAGGAGAATTTTGATGTTGAAAGTGATCTTCTCTATATGCTTAAGATCATCATATGTCCAAGAAAAAAAATGTCTATATTTTCTTAGTAAAGAAATCATCCATTCTAACTTTCTTTGATAATGTCTTACCAATAAACACCTCTCTTGGAAAACATTCATTCCCTAGATTGATCTTCTCAACTTGATCTTATGTATCTACAGAGGTTTGGGTCTTGGTCATTTCATGCTCATTGAAAAATCTTTTTAATTTGATCAATCCTTCAAGTATTTTATTAGAGTTAAGATGAACAATTTCATTACCCAAAATGGTGTCCTTTCCATCCTAACTTTCAACTAAACCATTCCAGTCAATTTTAGTATCTTGGTAATTTTCTTGACATGTCAAAAAATTTAAATCATCTCTGTCATCTTCAAAGACCTCCCAATTATGAAAATTATGTGGTATAAATGACCTATTTTTTCTTTCCATTTTGACTAGATCTTGTAGTGATATGTCAATTTGTTTGACAACTATATTTTCCATTAAATCAACCAAAGAATTATCACTCCTATCTATCCAATTGATTGAAAAGGGATCAAAATGTTTAATTAAATTCCAAACATAATTTCTTCATTCTTTTAATCTAGAACATTTGGTTACAAATTTGTTCCTTATTTAGTATATAATTAGTTCATAATCACCAAATACTGATAACAATTTCATTTTATGATGTTTTACAATTTCAATTCCTAAAATTAATGCTTCATATTTAACAACATTATTGGTACATTCAAAGTTAAGCAGGAATTCATACATGAAGATTTTATGTGAAGGGGATGTCAAAATTATCCCAGCACCATTTCCTTCCTTACTACATGCTCCATCAAAATGCTGATGCCATATTCCTTCATTTTCCTCCTACATACTAGAATACCCTATATTCTAGATATGTTTAATAAAATTTACTTAAAAATTGTCTATATCCATTTGACAAAAGAATATTTGTATGTCATGGTGAAAAGGCTCAATTATATATTAAAATCTAGGTTCTTTATCAATTCTTATATCCTTACTATTTATAGAAATTGTTACATAAGACAAATTCAATTGTATATGCCTCCAACTAGATTTGACCATTATCGAGAGAGTAACATACCATAGGGAACTAGGACATCAACTAGAGTTATGTCGATCTTATATGAAACATCAGGACAAGAGGGGAACTATTGGGCATTTGTTTTACACAAGGTCAATGGCAGGAATCCATAGTGTAATTCCTCTCTTGAAAAGAAAATCTTTTTAAGGATCTGCTCCAAGGTTCAGTGTTTGTCTTGCGATGTACCAAAATCCACTCAGTAGAAGATAAATGTGAATGTTCACAAGGAGGCCTTTGCTAGTTCCAAAAACTCTTTTACCTTGAAATTAAGTAAAATCTGTTCACTGTCTCATAATATCACACCAAAAGAACAATGTTTTTGTATTTTCTATTTTTCAATGAATGCAACTCTAGCAATGCAGCTACTATGAGGTCCTATTCTAATAGGGGGTTAGCAAAGCAAATAATGAAACTGAAAGAAAATAACATGAAATCAAATAACTTGAAATTGAAATTCCTAAACAAACATAAGCTACAAAACACAACACGTTGCAAGTTAAACCTTTGAAAAAATTGATAGGAAACCAATGAAAATAGGAGCAATGCTTCCTAGAATCCATTGATGCAATCATCAGTGAGAATCTATAACAAATCAAATGATGTTTCACTCTTCATCAAATCGCAAGGCCACAGAAAGTGTGCTCATGTGAGACAAAAAGCTATGTAGACACAATCGGGTGATCTCTTCTCAAGCTCGTTACGTCAACAAAATTCATATATCTATAGCAAATACCAGAACTAAAAGATCGCATGACTAGAAACAATGCAATAAACCTTTAGCCCAATCACAATCTCATGAATAAAATCCATAAAACAATGACACATCCAGGCAAGAATAACTACACTCTGAATGCTAGCACCAAAAGCATAACTTTATTACATAATAATGGTGGCCCTTTTTACATTTTACAATGGGGTATTTATAAAAAATCATCTCCTCAATTTGTGTTAAGAGTGAGAGATATCTTAATGTAATAAAATGCTTTTTAAACATTAAAACAAACTAAATATATACAAACTGTTAATCTAACTGGTGCTTAGAGGGACTCCATCCATATTTTATTCATTAATTGGATGCATGAGCCCTTTACATGTCAAAAAAAATGAAAGCATGAGAGAGAAAGTAGGAGGAAGCCATCAGTCAAAGTAGAAGTGCATGGAGACACCCAAAATAGAAGTTGAACCTTCACTTGATGTGTGTCGGAGTTAACTTGCCATCAAAATGTGTTTCCAATGCATGGAAAGTGCTATTTTTGAAACTGGCAGTCAACTATCCAAGCACCTCTGAATTGCGGAGCTTCATGAAAATGCAGAGCTGCGGACCTACGGACCTCGACTAAGTCAAAAACCTCAAAAATTTTCTTAGTGTCAAAATTGAAATTCTGGCATTTGGGTTTTGTTCATCTTCATCCTAAAGATATGTTTGGATATTTTCCCTTGAATTTCTCTATAATCTCAGTAATCTTAGTAGCATCTGGAAGATCCAAAGCCTCATACTTATCTTTAACCTTCTGTCTGTAGTTCTCCACCTCAATTTGAGTTTCTGCAAAACCCCCAAGTTTGGTATCCTACTCTAACAATGCTTCTTTTGTTCTAAAGTCTTGTTTGATGTTTTCATCACTGGATTCTTCCTCTAATGTCTTTCTGAAGTTTTCTACAACTACCTCAACTGATAAAAGCTTCTCTCATTCTTCATCTTCAAAAATATCCAAGCATGCATCACTATATAACTTTTTTGCTTCCAAAATTTGCTCTCGAGCTTGGTCCTTGAGCCTATGTATCTCATCATGCAATGTTTCCATCACTTTATTTCCTTCTGCAATCTTTTCTATCCAATCATCCATCATGTCTAGCTCTTCGCCAGTATATACATCAATTAGAATGTAGTACCTTTTTCCTTTTATGGCTTGTAGAATTTGCAAATCCTTGCTCCAAACCCGTACCTCATCCATAATGCTGAAGTCCTGCCTCAAAATTACCACGATCTTATCAACATTTTCTTGTGTAGCATGCAATAATTTTAGACTTCCTGTAATTATAGTGATACCCCTATCCTCAAGGTTGTCTCACCAATCGTGACAAGCTCTCAAAAATGGATTGAGCCATACACCTTCCCCTTCTTTAAGAATGATAGTCAAAGTCTCTTCGGGGTGTTCAAAATCAAGAGGACCAATAACTTCAGCCAGATATCCTTTCAAGATCTCAACTTGCCTTCGAAGTGCTCTACTTTCAATCTCATCATGTTCCATGTGGTTAAGAACCTCTTTGACTCCCATAGTCATCATTTGTCAAGAAGTATCCCATGTAGGTTTCCCTAACGTGATATCCTTTACTTCATAGTCCTAAAGGCTGACAGCTTCTTCATCTGTACCTTTCAGGGGATGAGCCACTTATGCAAATAGGTCCAAATTCTAAGTAGTGGTAATGAATGCAAATGGTGTTGCATCCTATAATGGAGAGTCAGGCTTGCTCAAAATCTCTGTAATGTCACAGATATCATCCTCTGAAGCAAGGAATTGATGCTTAGCACTTCTCATTATTTCCTTTCGAAACCATCTCGAGATGTGTCTTTCTTCAACCTTAGCTCTAAATGATGAAGGGATGTGTTAAGCTACCTCCTTCCCTTTGTCATTTTTTCTTGGAGTTTCCTATTGTGAGGGTTCTTCTTTTGTAGTATCAGTTTCTATAGATCCCGTATTTTGATCCTCAACTTCCTGGGAAGGCTATTGTATACATTCCATTACCTGTGCCTCTTTTGGTGGCTCATTAGTCCTTGGTTCTGGTTCTCCTTTTAATGATGATTCTTTTTGAACATGTTCCTCTAAACTTGGAGGTGGAGATGTCACTAAAACCTTATCTACCATCATAAACTGAGGTGAAGATTGGGGTGTTGGATGAGGACCTTGTGTCTCAGGTGGCATCTGCGTCGAATCTTGCTATTAAAATTCACCTGTAGGATTATCTCTAATCTTATCTCCAACCAATTCTGTACCTACTAGCATGAAATAAAAATTTGGAATGGAGAGAATATCATCACCTAGCTCTCTTTTCTCATTCACCCATCATTGTACTTCATCTTCTGACGAAGAGAGCTCTACTGTTTCAGCTTGGGTGGGTGGTGGGGTATTTGTGACATTCTTCTTTCTTTCCAATTCCGTAGCTTTGGCAAGTCGAGTTCTCCCTTGTCGAGGCACTTGCTCTTCCTCCCCATCTGACTCTGTTTCATCCTCATCTAATTCTTCCTCAGGAATGGTTTTAGGAACAGATGGATTAGGCACTAATCTTTTATGAAATCTCTACCTCTTGTTCATTCTAACCTTGACCCTCCTTTTCTTCTGTGGAACCATAGGAGAAGTGAGCTCTTGATGCATCAGAGGAATGGATGTCTCTAGAATCTCTCCCTCCTCTTGCTGGCTTGACAAAACAAGAGGTAATGGAAAATCAACCTGGATATGAGAAATCCCAGAGTCGTGGGGGTCCTGGGGAGTAGATCCATGTTGCTACAAAGGGGCCTATTCTTCAACATGCTCTGTCTGGTTCCTCTGAGGAGAGGCTCTCTTCCTCTTTTCTTTCTTCTTCTTTGGTGGATGGTAATATCCCACTAGATGATCAAGCTGGTAGACCATTTCTATCCTGATAGGAGACTGGAGTGCCAATATAGGAACTGTGACTTTCCTCCCCTTTACCTTTTCTGGGCGAGCATGTATATGGAATATCACTGTATTTGGAATTGGATCAAGTGGAAAGGGTTTCTTGATCCAACTCTTTTTCATTCTGATGACATGTCTTTCTTGATGATTAATATCATCTCCTTCCTCTCTATCAATTTTTGCATTCAGAATGGGCCTCTCGCCAACTTTATCTATATTGAATAAGGGATCTAGTAGCTCCTGTGAATCTTGTAGCCTTATCTCATCTGGGATGGTCAAATGGAGAGCCTTCTCTGCTAAATACAAATTCATTCTACAATAGTCCCTGATACGAACATCATAGTCATTTGTGGCATTCATCCAATGATCTTCAATGGCATCCTCATGGTAGAACTCTTTTCCTGCCAAATTTTCCACTTTATCAACACTATCAAAGAACGGCCAAGGAGAGTTATATTCCTCAAGAGGATAGTTCTCCCACTCCCACTCGAAAGTTAGGATATCCTACTTTCTCTTTACTTGGTATGCCCCTATTACAAAAGGCGAATCCCAACAAGGCCTTCATTGTTTCTTGATCCTCTCATAGGCTGACTCAATCTGTCGAGAAATTTCCATCAAAACCAACTTGTCACTTGGGTACCTTGGGAGCTTCTTTGGATGGATAGATGCACCACCAACCTGAATGTATGTGAATTTCTAGAACTGGATAAAATATGCACCGAGAGCTATGATCTGTGCCTTGGCCTCATCAGACAATCTCTTTCCATAGTCGCCTTCGATGAATTGAATGATGGCAAAGATAAAGGCATCATTCAGAATCTTGTACTCTTTTCTTTGCGGTGAGAGCTTTTTCTTAACTAGCTAAGGATAAACTATATACAGACATGCATTAGGATCCTGCATACTGCCCTTTTTGTACAACCTAGGATAGTCGGTGGCTCTTGCAGGAAGTAGATATATCACATAAGAAGTCATATAGAACTTCTTCTTGTCCTTTACTGTCTGTAATTGATCACACAAGTTCTCACTAAGTGTGGTAGCTCAATCCAGTGGCATCTTTGCATGTCTGATGGTTTCAATGAAGTTAACCATGAATGGAGCGAGATAACCTACTACAGGCAATCCCATAACTTTGCTCAGGAGAATGATTGAATATCCAATGTCATCCCTCATGTATCCTCAAGCCATATCTACTTTGCTGATTGTCTTTCCTCGAGATGGCTTCTCAATGAAGTATGAGGAATATATGATGTCCATGGCCTCCTGGTGATGATCCTTATGCCACCTCTCAGCTACTTCATATGAAAGCCTGATAAACTGATTAGCTCTAGGTAAGTGAAAGACTCTCTCGATATTATCAGGTCGTAGATCGAAGACTACTTCCCCAGTGACACTCTTTACCACCCTTTCCTCGAGAACAAAATGTCAGGATAAGCTCATAATCAATTCAGCTGACTGAACAATCCTAGGATGTGATGCTACATTTACCAATCTAGACTGTATTAAGGCAAATCTCAAAGAAGATCTTTCAGTTGGGTTGTTACAAACCCTCAAAAATTCTCCCAAGTCCATGTGTCCAAGTTCTTTGTCTTTGATCTTAGAGTGTTCATTGTGCAATCGTGACTTCAGAGTTACACCTTGGAACTTGTATACGACTGGCTTTGCTATTGATCCGGATGTGGATGCCATTTGATTGTATTACCTGCACGTCACAAAAAAAAAAAAAAAAATGATTAATTACTAGATACATAAAACACATTAAAAAAAATGATATTCAAAAACCAATTTTATTTTACTTATGATTTTTTTTTTTTTTTTTTTTTTTTTTTTAATTTATTTATTATTTTTTTCTTTTATTTTTCAAAAATTTTAAATTTTTTTTTGGTTTTTGATCAAATATAAAATAATAAAAAATAAAAAATAAAAAATAAATGAGGGCAGTGGTCGCGGCCGCGTGGCACGCACCCAAAAGGGCACCGCGCATCCAAAAAGGGCACCACGGCGGCGTGGCATGCGCAGCCCTAAAGGCACGCACAACGTGTGAACAGAGAGAGAGAGGGAGGGGGGGGGGGGAAGAGTTTTCTCACCTTCCTCTCTTAGCTAAAAAAAAAAAAGGAAGTGAAAAAATGATAATGACTAGGAGGAAGGAGGGGGTTTTATAACCCCCTCTCCTTGCTTGTTTTTACAAACCATGTGCACCTCGATATGTTCGCGCGCGTGCGAATTTTTTTTTTTTTTTTTTTTTTGAATTTTCAATTTTACTCTAACTGATTTAAACGAGACTTTCTCCTTCTATTGATTTTTGAACTATGAGCTCGGGAGTCAAAAGAAAGTAGGGGGTCCCCATTCCTAGTGAGGAATGGGGCGTGTGTCATGGATACCACAATAGGAACCTAAAGTCAACATTCTTAATAACCTTGGTTACAAGGACAGACTTATTATCCATTGCATAACACTTTCCATAATGTATTTCTATTTTTAATCCTAATTTGGTCATAACTTCAACAGATATAATATTCATAGCAACTCTTGAATCTATCCAATTCCTTACTAACTTATTATTTATAATAAGAGTCAAGTAAAAGGGGTCAACTTGAGGAATGATTTCATTTACATTCTTCCCTAAATAAATAATTGGCATGGTTCCTTCCACATGATTCTTCTCATGACTTTTATTAGTTTCTGATATAATATTTAGAACTTCCTTTCCATATTCAAGAATTTTCACTATTTCTAAGAATAGAATAGAGACCTTTAATTGAGACAGAGCCTTAGAAATTAAATTAAATGAACAAGTCAGATCTCAATAAGAACCAATCATAGACAAAACTAGGTCAAAGAAGGAATCAAGCATCAGAAAAGAACCAATCCCACTCAACACATGAAGTCACTTGACAACCTTAGGAACTTGGCCAACACTACTACTTGATCATCATTACAACTCAACAATCACTACAACTTAGCCAATAATCGAACTCAAAAAAAAATGGAACTCAACCATCAATAAAAAATCAAAAAGAGAGAAGGATTGTAGAAAACCCAAGATGCTCCTACATCAGACAACTAGGGTTGAAAGAAATGATTATCTTGAATCATGAAGGTATCACAACCTGAGCTGATTCCAACTCCAATTGATCCAAGTAGCATCTTCCACTAGAATGTTCTTCCACTTCACCGAATACTTAAAGTAACTCTTTCCTCTTTCCCTCTTGACAACTCTCTAATCCAATAATTGTTCAATATCTTCAATGTTCTTCTTAGGATAATCATCTGATATAAAAACTTCATCATCAGATTCATGTTACTCATATAAAGCAGGAACATTGGATATAGGAGATATATTCATGTCACTGGGAAACTCAACTTCATATGCATTACCCCTGGCAATTTTCCTCAAGATTTTACAAGGTCCAAACTTCCTAATTTTAAAATTATTGTGTGTACCAATAAGAAATCCACACTTTTTCAAATGAACCATCACCTCATCACCAACCTTAAAAACATAATGTCTTCTAGACTTATCAACATTCTACATATACTTCTAATTACTTTGTTCCAACTTCAACTTCACTTCCTCATGAAAAGACTTCATAACATCAGCAAACACTTCTCCTTCACCACTTCCCTTCTCTTTAGCAATAGTATTCCTCAAATCTAATATTCCCCTAGACTACATTCTTGTAACAATTTGAAAAGGTATTTTTCTAGTACTCCTATTCACAAAATATTATATACAAACTCAGCTTTTACCAATATTGTATCTATGTTACTCATTTTATCTCCAATTAAACATCTCAATAAATTACCCAAGCTTCTATTCAAAAATTTTGTTTGTCCATATATCTATGGGTAGAATGTATATCTAAACTTCAACTTAGTACCCATTTTCTTCTACAAATTCCTCTAGAAATAACCAACAAACTTCTTATCTAGGTTAGAGATAATGCTTCTCAGTAACCCATGCAATCTAACAATCCATCTGAAGAAAATATTAGCAACATGCACTGCATCTAATGTATTTTTACAAGGTCTAAAATATGCCATTTTGTAAAATTTATCCACAATGGAAAATATGGAATCATATCCTCTTGTTTTTCTAGGTAAGCCAAGAACAAAAACCATACCAATGTCACTCCAAGGTTTCTTAGGAATAGAAATAGGTGTATACAATCTAGTAATTTGACTCATTCCTTTTGCAACTTGATAAATTCCACAAGTCTTTACAAAATTTTGAACTTCCTTATACATTTGTGGCCAATAATACTTATCCTTAAGAAAACTCAGTGTCTTATCAATACCAAAATGTCCATCCAATCCACCACAATATTTTTCCTCAATCAAATTAATCCTCATAGAACTTCTCGATATACACAACTGAACTCCTTTGAACAAGATACATTCTTGAATAAAATACACATCAATCTTACTTGATGAAATAAATATATGTGTTTGTGTCTATGCTCTGCACTCTCTCCATGCCTCAAAAAAATTAGGGTTGGTATCATACAAATCCTTCATGTCATAAAAACCAAGAACTTCAACCTTTATCTTGATCAACAAAGAACAACTTCTACTCAATACATCTACAACATGATTAGTGACTCCACTTTTATGTTTTATCACAAATATGAAACTCTACAAATACTCAACCCACTTCATATGTCTCTAATTCAACTAATTTTGATGCCCCAAATACTGTGAAGCTTTATGATTATTATATAACATTAATTCCTAAGAAAGAAAATAATGTCTCCACTTCTTCAAGGGTTCAACAACAACATAAAACTCTTGATCATATAAAAAATATTTCTTTTTAGCATCATTTGACTTCTCAGTAATGAAAGAAATAGGTTTACCTTCTTCAATCAACACAACTCCTAATGCATTACAACTCACATCACACTCAACTTGAAATACCTTATTGAAATTAGGTGAAGCCAACATAGGTACTCAAAAACCTTTTTTTTAAAAGTCTCAAAACCCTTGTCAGCTCCAACTTTCCACTTGAATTTCTTTTTATCTCCTCTCATAGTCTCAATCATAGAATTACTGATATAAATGAAATTTCTAATGAATTTTCTATAGAAATTAGCCAAACAATGAAATAATCTCACCTCATCCACATTCTTAGGTGTAGGCCACTCCAAAATTTCTTTAACCTTCTTAGGATCCATTCTTAAACCATCACCTAAAATCACAAATCTAAAAATACACAATCTCTTCTTGTATGAATGAATACTTCTTCAACTTAATCAATAAATTCTCCCCCTTCAATTTTTGCAACACTTGTTTAATGTGTTTTATATGCTCTTCCTTAGTTTTATGTTATCCAAAAGAAAAATAAAAGACTTTACCAAAAATCTCTTTATAACCTTATTCACCTATCTCATGAAAGTACTCAGTGCATTACTACCAAATGGCATAACCAAACACTCATACAAGCCATCTTTTTTTTTAAAGCAGTCTCCCAGTTATCAACCTCTCTGATTCTAATCTGATGATTGTCACTCTTCAAATCAATCTTAGTAAATTATTATTCTCCACTTAGACAATCCATTATGTTACCCATTCTCAACATTGGAAACCTATATTTCATTTTTATCATATTAATGGCACTGGAATTAGTACACATTCTCCATTATCCATTTTTCTTAAGTACCAATATAGAAAGTACATCACATGGGCTCAAGATTTCTCTAATCAAACCTTTTTGCAATAACTCCTACACTTGTCTATTAAACTCTTCATTTTCAATAGGGTTTAACCTATATAGTGCTTTATTCATAAAATTAGCTCCAGGAATTAGATCCATACAATAACTTATACTCTTAACTGGTAGTCAATCATTAGGTATATCTTTTGAAATAATCTCCTTGTGATCATTCAACAATTCTTCATTCAACAATTCTTCAATTTCTCTTGGCACTCGACTAATGTCATATTCTTTTGTAATCACTTAGCCTCTACCATTATTTTGATTTAAAATTTACTTTAATCTATTACTTGGTCGCAACTTGCTCATCTAGTAATCACAACAAAACAAACTTGATTCTTCTTCATGTCTTTCTCAAATGGTTTCCCATTAACCATGCAAACTCTAAATTTAGTATAACTTATTCCATCTAAAACTTCAATCAAAGGAAACAATATTTTCCTTACCTCATTCACCAAAAGAGTATATTGATTAAATTTACCATCATGCCCAACATGTCTATCAGACTAACAAGGTCTACCCAACAATATATGACAACAATCCATAAGCATACTATCAAATAGAAATTCATCAAAGTAGTTTAGAATCTTTAATTTTACAACAAATTTCTCAGTTACAAAAAAATTACAATATGCTCATCCTTTATCCATGAAACATAATAAGGTTTAGGGTGTCTCAAACTCTATAACTACAACTTTGTAACTAGCCTCTTTGATGCAAAATTTTCTTAACTGCCACTATCAATGATCATTTTGCAAATTTTTCCTTCTATCTTACATATGATTTTAAAAAGACTCCTCCTTAGGATAGGTTCATCATCCAATATATCACTACAAAAAGTTCTTATCCTTAAATTTTCTCCATGTAACGCCCCGCCAAGGGATCCAAAAGAATTAACCTAAAGTTTTACTAAGTTTGCCAAACTTTTTTTTTTAAACAACAAGAAAGATAATCATACACATCAATCACATAGTAGTGAAAGCAATAACATACAATCAACTATAAACATACATAATAGGTTACACTCCTTAAGGATCCCAAGACGTTGAGTCACATTTAAATTTAATTAATTCTAAGTCTAACAACTACCACATCTACATGAAATAATAATGAGAAAGTTCAATGTCCATAATATACATTTGTTCTGAATGCCTCTTGGAAAATTAAATCTGGAATGCTCAATCATCCACTATACATGTCACAGGGTATGAAAGGCTAAAATAATATGCATGTAATGATACACCATCATCCTTGAATCCATGATACAAAGTACAATGAAACTAATAGCATACATGATACATCTATCCATCATCAAGATAAAACATCATAAAACACAACTAATTTAAGTGTGTGGCTCTTCCCAACCATCAATAGCATCATAAGGCCATCGTGGACCCTAGCCATCCCCTATGCGTAACATCCCAAGCCACCAAAGAGATCATCAATATTATCATAATAGGGATGTCACACCTAAACATGCTACAACATATGCATAAAAAAATCTGACATACTAGAATTAAAGCATAAGCAAACAACATCATCTAAACATGATAAAAAAGCATACCAAGAAGCTCTAGCCATGGTGACTACGGATGGATCTCAATGGTAAGATTAAAAAGCACTACCACCCGACCACATGGAACCTAAATGGTCCATTCCCACCACACTGAGGAGATAGTCTCAAGTCCCAAATAGGATATCAAATCACATAGCACAAGTACTCTCTAGATAGTCTCAAGTCCCAAACAGGATATCAAATCACATAGCACAAGTACTCTCTAAGTCCAAGAATCCTAAAAGTATACTAACTCAAAGGTTCCAATACATAGATCAACATCTATACCTAACGGCACCACAAAGACACATAGGGAATCTACTATGTAATCAGGAAAGTGTCATTGTCACTCGAGAAATCCCTTAGGAATCCCAGGTCCCTAGTGATCCCTACGGCCACTACTATCCTGTCATATTGACAAGGCATACCACAGAATGCAAGGTCATAACCAAGCATTCTCTCTACCCCATCCTAGTCTGTACTAGCACTCAAGGCATAGGAGAGAACATACAATTATCTTGTTAGGTTCATTTTTCTCTCATTTAGTGTAAATTTTATCACTTATTAAAACAACTTACAATGGGTTTCTCCAGGCAACCTCTTAGGGCCCTGACCCCCATTCCAAGCCACTTCTCAACACTACACATAGATAACCTACCCTAGGCTCATGAAATCACAAATCAAAGAATCATAATAAAATAACCTTAGTCCTGTACAAGCGACTGAAAAATATCATAAATATAACCCACAATAATCATAGTAGTTCTCCATGAGCAATTGAATAACATCAAATAATAATCATAATGATCACAACAAATCTCTATCAACATGTGAAGGCATCAATAATAAATCACAATATCCAATAGTTCTCCCACAAGCAACCATAAAGTATCCCAATAATAAATCACAATATTGATTGAAGACTCCAAAATGGTCAAGTCAAAACATGTCACAACATGACATCGTCAAGATCAAAACAAACACTTCAATCCTCTCAAAGTGACCAAAAAGTAACCCAAGTATAACTGATCGAGACTAAAAAATGGTTATCAAATATTACTGATCGATGACCCAAAAATGGTTAGGATAGGTATCTCATAAGTATACACCTCAGCTTCACACAACAAAACTAGAAACCAATAAAAACTAGTAAATAAAAACATATCATAGAGCACTCCATCACATCACCATGGTTGGGCTAAAAAGATCAAGAATTATCATCATATCTTCACAATCACATAATCCCCGAGCCTCTAGTAACAACCTAAACTAGTCAACATCTAAACAACCCCAATACACCCCAAAGCATAGATAATACCTAGAAAACATAATAGTCTAACAGTTTGGATTGGATTGAATTGAAAATACACTATAGGGTTTGAGTATAGTCTTAGTTTGCATTTCAAGTTCAAAGATTTTTCCCATTTACCCAAAGGTTATCCCATGCATTTATACAACTCAAATATATATTAAGTTACCTTCATGATAAAATTCAATCTCCTAAAAGAATGATTCGAGGGTAATCATTTAATTATCTATGTTATAAAAGTAACCATTATCAATTTTAAATAAAGTGACTACAATCTTATTAAAATCAATATTATTATTTTTTAATTAATTTTTTTCTTAAAAAACAACAATAATTAGGTTTATAACTTCATTAATTTCATCTCATTATTAGTAAATTTCAATTAAATCAAATTTAATTAAATTACTAATAATTAATAAAACTATTTTGCATTCATTATTAATTATTTTAATAGTTATACTTTAATATTAATTAATAATTAAAATTTATTAATAATTTCATAATGTAACTTCAAAAATCATAAATAAATATAATTTAATATAATTAAAATTTAACGGTTTTAAAATTTAATAAAACAAAATGTAAATTTCATAATCTCTAAACTCAATTGTAAAATCAAATTTCATTAAATTTGAAAAAGGGAACATATTTTAAGTTTTTTCAAAAATTTAAAGCAAGCAATTTAATAATTGCTACTGTACTTTTAAGCGCACGACTATTGATGCAGTCGTCCTATGTCAGCAGGTATGACTACATACAACAGTCGACTTACCACAGTGATCAAAGTCGTGGGTGAGGTATCCCCCCACCAAATCAATTTTTTTTTAAATTGTTTGTTTAAAAACAACTAAACCTTTTTTTTAATAACATTTTAATTTATTGTTTCTAAAAAACTTTAAATCAATCCTTTTTAAATTATATAAATGCATTTTATTTTATTTTTAATTTAATTAAACTCAAACAACTCCCCCTTTGTAAAATTTGTTAAATATGTTTTAATACATTTTTCCCTTACATAAAGATATTTAAAATTTTGATTATATATATATATATATATATATATATATATATATATATATAGTTTTCATCTCTAATTTGATAGAGAGAATACTATCAACCATCCACATTTTAATTTAAAATTTCATCTTTAAATTCAAACCCTACCCAAATTAAATCCTATTTTCTTTAATCTACAAGACGAGGTTTTTCCTAAATAGTTTTTCAATTTAGGTTTACAGATGAAATCAAATAGCCAAAAGATCGAGAACAAAAGGTAACAAGATTCATGCAACAAGATTTGAGAAAATAATTTTCTTACAAGCACGAAGTAGACAAAACATATTAAATTTCATAAATCATTTAGTGGTCAAAACACAAAACCCTACCTAAACCATATGCCAATACGCAATTCCTCAAAAATTGTGAGAGAATTCGCTCCTCTTCAAGAACATTTCTCTGAAACTTTTGCCTAGAATTTTCCTTCTGAAATTTGCTTCCAAATTTCACAACCAAAATTTATCTCTCAGAATTCATGTCCAAAATTCATGTCCATCAAAATGAACCTTCAATTGGTGATAAAGGGTTCTCTCTCCTTAAACTAGGAAACTAATTGTGAGTTCACCCGAGAGAACTCTGTGCTCACCAAAGTTAACTCTAAAATTAACTTTTATTAATCTTTCATTTATCTTGCATTAGTCTTTTGTCCTTTCCATGCATGTTAAGTGAATTATTAAATTACTTTAGTTAATTTTCACTTGACTTCTATTTTTAATTAATTAATTACTTTAATCTCATGCACACTTTATGAAATTAAAATAACATTATTATTCTTATTTTATCTTTTAATTAATTTTCTTCTATTTTCAATTCATGCTCGCATCATGCGATCTATAATCTTTTTAATAATTTAATATTTTTTTCCACTTTTAATTTATTTTAGAAACTTAATTGATAAAATATTTATTAACATAAATAATAATAATATTGAGCATTTATGAACTCTAAATATATTATTATTAAATTAACTAAATATTATCACATTCTAAATTTACACTTACAACTTTTATCTCCAATTTTTTAAATTCTTTTTATTTAATTAATTTCTCAATTAATTAAATATAATTAAGTATTAAAATATCATAATAATTTTTCATTAAATTAAATCATTAATTTAATCTTTTAATTAGACTTAATTAATAGAAAATATATCAAAGACTCACAAAACAACATACAAAAATCCATCATAGAAAAATGTATACAAAATCAAACTAAAGGGTTATAATCATGAACTAATGTCATTTGACGCATTCAAAGGGTACTTGACTCAAACACTTAATTAGGACAAATGGCTTTAAAAGGGTTGGGATTTGGACTTAAGAATTTATCTCCCCTCTCTTACCATAGAGATAATGCGATAGGGTACGCTCATCCTAGCAATTTAGGGAAGTCAATACCTGGTACCTGCAACTTGCATAAAATTTGTGCATGTACAAACACAATATTCTGAGCTAAATAGGCAATGGTAGGAAGTGGTGCATCATGTAGATCCTGACTAGCAAGTGACTACGACTCCCTTCCTTAACCACATCAAAAATGCCATACATAAAGAAAACAAATACACACACCATACACATGCAAGTATGGGGTAAGTATCCATAAGAAAACACATATGATAAATTATCTAACTAATCATCATCGATAACTGAAAATGCTAAATAATCATCATGCATACATGAAATTTAGAGTATCAAGTAATCTCATCATATAATCAACTAAATGTAAAACAATATTTGACAATCTGAAAATAATACTACTAATCCTATATGTCAAACTAGCCTACAAGAGTTTGGTAATGATAACAAAAATGCAAACTAGGGGCAAGCACTACACTCCACCATTAGAATCACTTAGAGGGTTCACAGATTCACCTTGAACTACAACATTTCTATTACCACCTTCAGATTTATGAGAGTATTTACACTTAAAGTATATATGTCCTTCTTCACCATACTAGAAATGATTATGATAAAAACCTCCTCTTGAATAAGAATTACCTCTTCCTCAATAAGAAATGGTACCTCCTCGGCAAGAACTACTAGCTTTCCACCCAGTCTTGCCTTTATCTACATTCTTCCACTTAGATTTACCTTTATCTTGCACATAATTGTTATGAGATCTACTACTTTCTTCATAAGATCTATCTCTATCTCTTTGAAATATACTACCTCTACCTCTTTGTCTTTCTTCATGCTTCTTTGTTGAGATCTCCTCATCCTTTAGGGCATATTGTTATACTTCTTCCGCACTATCCAATTCCAAAAAGCTTATCTCATCTGGAATTCTAGATCTCAAACCATTTAGGTACCATGCAACTTTCTTTTCCTCGCCATCCACATGTCTAGATCTGATGTCCAATCTATAGAATACATCAATTTATTCCTTCATAAGGGTAAAAGCACAAACTTGTGTCACCTTTTATAAAGGAAAAGTGATATCAAAATTTAAACTCTTCAACTTTAACAACATAAAAGTGGCACTTGTGTTTAGAATTTGAAGATGATGTAAACTAATGAAATGTGTAAAATTGGATGAAGTTTATGTTTGTAATTTAAAAAAAAAAAAATTAATGAATTTTATTTTATTTTTGAATTCTTAAAGTCTATTTTTTAATTTTTTTTAAATGCTGAAAATATAAAGTTTTCTTCCCATCAAACAAATATATGCAAATATTCATATTTTGGTCTGATTTTGGAATATGTTAGAGTTGATATGTATACCTAGTGCACCAAAAAAGAAAAATTTAAATTCAGCTAATACTTTTCAAGTTATAACTAGTCAAAGTCAAATTTATTAGAAATTGATAAATTTTTTCTCCCGTCAAACTTTTTCCATCAAATCTACATATTTTTTAGAACAAATATATATTCTTGAAGAAGACTCTCTCCCCTAGTGCAACATTAAAAAATAATAATTTTTGAACATGATTTACTTTTTTTCCCTATTTTTGAATAGACATCTTCCTAAATCTTAAAATACCTAGTTGTAATATTTTCAAATTATAACATATTATCCATGATCAAAATAATAAAAAAATTATATGATTGTAATCTTGACTCCAAGATCTACAAAAGTATATTTTTAGTTTTTTTTAATAAAAAAATTAGTAGGTCAAATTGGCCTTCAAATTGAGATGTTTATAGAAGTTCTTATTTTTGCTTGTGTGGTTGCCACCTAGGATGCCACATAGACAGTTATGGTCAAAACAGTTTCAGTCGTAACCCTTTCGACCAAACTAGTTTCGACCGAAACCCTTGTTGACTGGGAAAACCGCTAGTGGTTAATTTGGTTGTTCCATATAAAATAAAGTTTATTTTTTCTTTTTTTAATAAATATACAAAACATAAAAAAATAGAAGAGCATTTTTGAAAGAAAACAAATTTTGAAGCCATTTTCAGCAACTATTTCATAGATTTAATTAGAATTGCAAAGGATCAAATATTTTTAAGGTGTTTTTTCCTATCTACTTATTTTTATTTTTGTGTATTCTATATTGAAACATTAGCTAGTATTTAGTGAAATATAAATTATTATTTTTGTTTCTATAGATTAAAGTATTTAATGGACAGTAAAAGGAAAAGATCAAGGAAACATGATATAATAAGAGATGACAAAATGAAAGGTTATACAAAATATAACCAAAACCAACCTACTGAAATTCTTGAACAGGATGAGATTCATAAAGAGAATGAAAGTAATGAAGAGGAAGAAATTGGCAATTCTACTAATAGAAACAAATTAGAAGGCATAACAAATTTGATAGATTTGGATGAGGAACTACTTTTTAACCAAATTCCATCTAAAGATATGATAAATGATAATACTATTAGAATGCATTATCAAAACATGTGAGATGAATATTTCAAAGATAAAATTATATTTGGACAAGCGCAATTATCTGTCGAGTTATTTAGGAGAAAAGATATGAGACCTATTTTGGAGTTGTCAAGTGTTGATAATAGGAAAAGTCATGTGCATAATATTAATAAAGCAATAGTTGAAAACTAGCCAAATGCTTATAATGAAATTGACAACACAACTTGAGGAGGTGATTTGAGTAATGCATGTAGAGCATTGATGACTACTATATCCAGTGTAAAAATGACACATAGAAAATAGGTACATGCAATTTTTGATGTACTACATATATCTAGAAGAACTATCCAAAGATACGTCAAGAGGAGAAATATGCTAGATGATAACATTGAGAATAACTAGGTGAATATTTGTAGAGTTCCTCAAAAAGACAAAATTTCTAGAGATGTAAAAAGACAAGTTATTGAATTTTGGACCACACATTCTCGTGTTTCTTCCAACAAACATGATATTATACAAATTAAAGATCAAGAGAGAGGGACCAAAATCGAACATCCAAAACATTTCATAGATATAACTCAAACTGAATTATTTCAAAATTCAAGCAAGAATTTTCAAATGTAAGAATATGTTAGAGAATGTTTGAGAGTTTACATCCTTCCTTTGTACACATCAATAAGAAGCATGAAACTTGTTGTTGTCAAAATCATGTTGAATTTGGTCTACACTTGCAATCACATAAAAAAATTATGGTAGTACTTGATCCTAATTTGGTCATCCCTAGCAGCACAACACAATTTGTGAAGTCCATATTATGTGATAAATTAGAAGATTCGGATGAGTTCAAAGTGTAATATATCAAAAATTAGTGGGAAGAATGTGGAGATTTACCAAATTTTTTGAAATGCAAATTGAGAATATTAATGAATCCACACTGGTTTCATGGATGAGATATGAATATGAGACATATCAAAATAAGACTAGAGATGAATCCAGAAAAATTGTATTGAAGGAGAGTGAATTACATTATGATGAGTTTATGACCAAGTTTCATCCATTGATATATCCACATATCCAACATTGTCATAGTGCACGATGGCAAGCTAAATAGTTTTGTGATTCCAAATATTGTTTTCCACCTAGTTGTATACTTTCAATTGTACATTTTTCTGAGAATTATACATTTGCACCTCAAACAGAGCTTCAACGGCAATATTATCATTCTAAACAAGTTGCAATATTTGTGCAAGTGACCTATAGACATGCATAATTTTAGGTGGATGAGATAGAAAGGTTGGATGAAAATGAACGCATCATCATCAAAGGGGTTCATTTCTATATTAGTGATGATAGAGTTTATGATAGGAGTTATGTGGCTCATTGTTTTGTAATGTTCTCTGAAGATCCTAGAAATCATGGAATAAATGTTTTAGAGCACTGGATTTGGTCTTATGGATGTGTAGGTTAGTACACACGAACTTACACATTTATTTAACTTTATTTTAACTTATCTATTTTGATTTGATACATGTACATAGATAATTGTAGATACTTATCATGTTTCATGTTCATAGGATAATTCAAATTTGCAAAAGCATTTAATTGGTTAGCAATGCAACATGCTAGAACCAATGTTAGAATTTTATGGAATTTCTTTGAAAGTGGGCACAGAAAAGGGGAGCATGATGGAGCAAGAGCATGTATAAAGTGTTTGCTTTCACAACATGAACTTGCAGGTAAATATATGCATTTAATGTGTATGTTTAATACTAGTAGCATATATTTTAAATTATATATATGCATGTTGTATGTACATAGAGGGAATAGGGTAGAGAGTGCAAATCAAATTGTTGAATGGTGCAAAGTTCATTTTGCTACATGAGATACTGAATACAATAAGCATTACTTTTGGGAAGTGAAAGGTGAACTAAGTTATTATTATTTTTAATGTATTTTTCAAATTCTTCAATTTTTTATTAAATATTTATTTTGAAATATGGCAATTACTTTTTTAATTTGTAACAAATATAGATCGATCTAATCCTTACAATTGTCAAATAATTCGTTGTATTAGAAGTTTACATCAAGTGATGACTACAGGAAACCATAAGCCTCTAGTAATTAAACGAAGAGAGAAAACATTTTTTTGTGATGACTACATTAAGGACAATCTATTGAGTGCATGTGAAAATATTGTGAATGGATATGTTTCACATTAGGACTTGAAGGAGATAGTTAGAAAGCCTCCTTTTGAAAATGCTAACATTGATATTGACCTTCATGATCCTATATATCCAGCTAATTATGAGCGCATGTCTAATTTAGTTATGGTAGGTTTGTGTGCATACATATATATAAATTAATATATATGTATATTCATTTTAAAATTAATTTATATTTTTCTATATTTATATACATGCAAGAGATATTTTTTTAGTTCAAGCCTTACCAGATAATGTGAAAGATGTGGACTATTATCTTTTAAGATGCACAAAAGAAAAACACAAGTTGCTAGAAGGAAATATAGATGCTAATGAATAGTCATATCCAATTAGATCAGTTGTTATTGAAGGAACATATTATTAGCAAACAAGGGTAACTGATAATGGTATTGAATTTATTGAATACAAGCCTGGATCAAAGGTTTTACATTATAGTAACCATGTTATAGCAACCAAGTTACAATTTGAAGCAATACAAAGAAGAGGACATCGTGAAAATCAAAAGTGGAAATTGTCTATTGAAGAACATGAAAAACTTCTAGAGATAATAAAAACTAGAGAGGATCCTAGCAATACAATGTTTGTGGAGCTCTAGTTTACCTATGTACTTATTCTAGAGCTCTAGTTCAACTATGTCTATATATCTAGATTATACTTTCACATTTAATGTTGATAGGATATTTGTTTTATAAATTTGTATGCATTGCATCATTTATCAAGTGGATATGCAAAATTAGACATGTTTTGTTATTTTTATTTAAATTAGACATGGATATCTCATTTAAGACAACCTCTTAGGACCTCCCCTTAAGAAAACCTCTTAAGACCTCCCGTTAGGACTACTTATTACCTAACCTCCCCTTAAGACCACCTATTAGGACATCCCCTTACTACTACCTTTTAGGACCTCTCCTTAAGACAACCCCTTTAGTAAATTTGTATGTATTTATATACATTTTTTATGTTTTCTTATTGATTGTTAATGCTCTTATGTATTTATGTGTATATAATCTTTCTATTCTTATATGATACATGTTCTTTATGTTTGTATATAATCTAATTTATGTTCTTATATGTATTAACTTTTATTAATTAAATGTTGTAACATGCATTCTTTAGGTCACATAGTTCTTTACATGTTCTTATGTACATGTATATGTTATATTCTTACTTGTGCATTAATCTAGCATTCTTTTAACATATTTAATCTAGGATCTCCCCTTAAGACATGTCATTAAATATAGTTAATTATACTTAGATTAAGGCATTAAAAATAGTAACATATACATAAACATGAATATTGAAAACATATACATGTCTACATTTAACATAAACATTTTTACATACATCTATGAAATAAAATATACATTCTTTTATGTTTGTATAAAATCTAAGTTATGTTCTTATATGTATTAACTTTTATTAATTAAATATTGTAACATGCATTCTTTAGGTCATAGTCTTTATATGTTCTTATGTACATGTATATGTTATATTCTTACTTGTGCATTAATCTACATTTTTATAACATATTAAGTTTAGGATCTCCCTTAAGACATGTCATTAAATATAGTTAATTATACTTAGATTAAGGTATTAAAAAAAAACATATACATAAACATGATTATTGAAAACATACATGTGTCTACATTTAACATGAACATATTTACATACATCTATGAAATAAAATATACATTAATCTACATTCTTATGTATAATTTAGGATCTCCCCTTATTAAATGTCATTAAATATAGTTAATTATACTTAGACTAAGGCATTAAAAATAATAACATATACATAAACATGATTATTGAAAATATACATGTCTACATTTAACATGAACATATTTACATACATCTATGAAATAAAATATACATTAATCTACATTCTTATGTATAATTTAGGATCTCTCCTTAAGACATGTCATTAAATATAGTTAGTTATGTTGGAAATGATTGAAAAGATCATGAATGAAGAATAATGGAACTAGTAAATAATGTTTTCAATCATTGTTTTTTTATTGATGTCAAACTTGCTACTTGCAAGAATGACAATTGCTTAAGTGATCCAAATACTATCAATTGGTTGATTGACAAGGAGGAGGCAATCAATAAGATGTAACTAGAACACCTAGAGAAAGGTTGAAGTTATGATGTTGTAATGAAGTATAAGGATCAGCTAAGAAAATGATGAAATAATGTATTGATGACATACTCTAAGACACAAGGAATGGACACACTCAGATACACTCAAAATGCAAGGTTTAACTAAGTCATTTGTAAAGCATAACTAAGTTCATTTGTGAGAGTTGAGAAAGCTAGTTAGTGCCAAGAAAATTCTCAGTTGTAGCTGAGCAAGTTCAACTTTAGTGTGTGCCAAGAAATTCTTCAGGTGCCGAGTAAGATCCTTAAGTGCTGAGTAACTTAGAAAATCCTTCAGATGTTGAGTAACACAAGTTAATAGGTGTCAAGTAACATAGGAATTCCATAGGTGCCAAGTAACACAAGATTGTTCAAATGTCGAGTAACACAGGATTGTTCAATTTCCAAGTAACAAAGGATTGTTCAAGTGCTGAGTAACTTAGGAAAAGACTTCAAGTGTCGAGCATCAGTAAGTAGCAGTAGAAGCCGAGTAACCTAATTAATACCGAGCATCAATAAACCAATGATGTCGAGTTGCTGCATTATTGAAAAGACAAAAAGATTTGCTAGATCAGTAACGATAAGTTTGTTACATTGAATTTTGTGAATTAGTTGGATGATAAGGATGATGAGTAGACGTCACAAAATTTTATGTAAGCCATGCAAACCAATTCAAGGTGAATGCTGATGGATTTATTATGAAGTTTCCGGAAGAAACAATTTGGAGGGAAAACAATATCATTCTTTCATATCAAATCAAATTGATGAGCGGGAAGATTTGAGAAGGAAATGAAGAGAAAAACTTCTTTATAAGGAGTCATAGGTCAGAGATGAAAGGAGCAGAGAGAGAGAGTGAGTTGGTCATAAGTGTGGTCGTGTGAAGAAGTCAAGTGAAGGCTAGTGTCAAGTGTCAAGAAGAGGATACAATGAGGAGTAAGAACAGAGCATTAAGACTCTGAGTTGATCAAGTGACCATAGAGTGCATTGGCATAATGAATGGAAGAACTCAAGGAGATAGATCTTGAAGGGTGGACAAGCTGTCAGTACTACAAGGAAGAAAAGCCAAGCAAAGAAAAGAAGTAAAGAGTGATCTGAAATCTGCAAGGTTAGAGTTGCAATCTTTATCAGGTCAAAACCTTTCTAATACTTTCTTACCATTGCATTAGACATTGAAATCCTACATTGCTAGGTTAGCTTAACAGCTAGGTGGATAAGCCTCAGGAAAAGGATAGAAGATCCCTAGGAGAAGGATAAGAGATCCTTAGGAGAAGGATAGGAGATCCTTAGAGAGGGATAAAAGATTCTTTTGAGAAGGTGACTGTAAATTCCATGGACTTGGGCAGGCCTAACATCTCTATGTAAATCCTTTAATAGGGTGGCATTCTAAGTTGAATGTTCTTAAGTCCTCTAATAGGGCACACTCCTAAAAGGGTGTGGAAATCCTTTAACAGGGTGACATCTGACAGTGTGTAAAGCCTTTAACAGGGTAGACCTTTAACAGGGAAAACCATCAGAAGTGGTTGAAATCAATTGCATAGTTATTTTATGGGTTGCATCCCTACCCCAGTTTTACCTTCTTATTCTTAGAGGGTTCCTGGGTCACCAAAATCCTTTGTGTTATGGTGTGATACATGTTTACTTTTCATGGTTGTTTAATGTTAAATTGCATGCATGATTCACCCTCATTTATTTAAAAAATTTGTATTGGACCTTGAATAACTGATTCACCCCCCTCTCAGTTATTCTAAAAGAATTCTAACAAGTTACACTTAGATTAAGGCATTAAGATGAATAACATATACAAAAACATGAATAACACATACATAAACATAAAATATTAAGACATTAAGAGATGAATAACATACATGTACATTAAAAGATCAATAACATACATGTACATATATCTGGAGAATAATGTACCCATATCAAATTTATAAAAATATCATGTATCAAATGTCTCCAAATAACATATATAAAACATCAAAGTCTCCATATAAACATGTATCTGGAAATAACATATAAAACATCAAAGTGTCCATATAAACATGTAAATCCAAAATACTATATCAAATGTCTCCAAAATAACATATGTATAAAATAAAAAGCCATGATCTAATCAGCTACATCCCCCTCCTAATCTTGGATGTCCCCAAAAGGGTCTATCAGCTGCATCTGAACCCTGTGTCAAATGATAGTGTCAAATTATGTATAGACAAATTATATCATACACATAAATCAAATATATATTTAAATTGTAACATACCTAAGACTTAGGACGTGTAGGATCTATCAGTGTCTACAGATTAACAAAATGTAACATACTATCACTCAGACCCTATAATACATACACAAACACATATATATAAATTTAAAGATATAGACATATTTACCATAATTAAAATAATTTTAAACATATAGAGATATTTACCGTAGCATCATGTAATGCTCTACATATCTGACTGATATCTAAATCATGCAATGAAAAAACACTATCAGCATCCAAGTCAATAATGCCTTGATTTGAAAGCATGGAGGTAAATAGACTAGGCTATCTAGTAGTGAAATCCTATGTGGGGGGGTGTGTTGTAGGGTCCTGAGTAGCTAGGGTTGGTGTTGTAGCTTGGGCCTGTATAGCAGCAAGAGTAGTAGAAGGTGCAAGAATGTCCTCCTACCTCTGTGAACCCTCTGATCCTATTGTACATAAAAAAATATGACTAATCTAAGAGATGATGTCATGAAGTGGAATCCCTATGGCTGTAGATAATGCTCGATATGTATCCAAAAGATTAGATGCTTAACATGATCCCAAATGCCACAATGCATCCACATCTGAGACTGCATAAACCTCTAGTGGAGAAGGTATGGCTGCTACTCCATATGCATCATCAACACCTATGCTAGATGATGTATCTGTGGGAACAGTACCTTGAGATTGTAACATATATCTACCACATTGACCAAAAGAAATCTTGTGCAACTGTGTGGTGACAGTGGCAATGCTCAAATAAATTTGTGTCCTAATTGTGTCATTAGGAACACTCTGGCTTGCGACAACCATCTATGGACCTCTTGGCATAACCAAAAGGTTTGGAACCACCATTTCCCATTTGTTAACAGGTGCAGGAGTGTCCATGAGTCTAAATCTATCTAAAAGTCTCCCCAGACCCTGCCCAACATGACCTAGATAATCTGTGTAATCAAAATCATGGTGTAAATGAAATTCTCCAAATAATTATTTGCAGAAATATAGAGGGAACTCATCCTTCTATGGCCATCTATAATGAGTAGCCAACCAATGAGGATATATGAATGGTGCGATGAGCTCATCGGTACACTTTGTTGTAGAGTAGCCTCTAACTCTAGCTCTATTTGTATAAAATGGAAACATGGTCTTCACCATGGCAGTGGAGACCTCAGTGTCAACCTATCTATACTTCACAATGCTAGTGACACTATAGATAGAGAAGAATAAAATATCTCAATGCTAATATCATCAAAAGGGTTGTATGACTCAATAGTCTGAATCATACGAAACAACTCCTCTCGCATCACTATGATCTTGCCTCCCTATTAGGGAGGGTGGTAGAAGAGTAAAGTGAGGAGTCTAGAACCTCTATAGCACATGATAATCTCGCAAGTCTATCTCTAAATAACCGCTATCTATCCTCAGTGGAGGATGTCAATCTGCATGTTGTGCCAGACTCAACACTCTGACCCCCTTTACGGACACTAGCATCCCCTGAGGATGCAAGACCATGATCCCAAGAACTAGATGCCATAATGTATATGTGTATATAATGTATGAGGATATATATGAGTGTGAAGCTACAAGACTGATAAATATCTAGAGATTTGCGCATGCATATATATACACACACACACACATATAAACGTACAAGTGTATAAACTAAAATAATTTAATTTGAAATACATGTACATATAAATACACAACATTAAATGTATGGTGCTATTCAATCATGTAATGTATGTATTTTAAAACAAATTATCCTAGAGACCATATCTAATGTATTTTAATGTGCTCAAGCAAATGTGAAAAATAAATATTCATACATACACATGTATATGCAATAAAAAAATTAAAATTTCTTGATTAAATTATAACTAAGCGTACACATGTGTATGTGATAAAAAAAACAAAAACTAGACTAAATTAGATTTTGATTTAACTACAGGGTTAAACAATTTTTCTAAATTCCATATAAATGTAAAAGTGTTTCTAAGTTTCATATAAACGTACATTTTACCTAATGCTTTTCTACATTTTTACCTAATATTTTTCTACATTTTTTCACTAATATTTTTTCACATTTTACTTAATTTTTTTCTACATTTTTTGGCTAATTTTTTTACATTTTTAGCTAATGTTTTTCTACATTTTAAACTAATTTTTTTCTATATTTTTACCTAATGTTTGACTACATTCTTGCTTATGTTTTAAAAAATTTACTAAAAAATCTAAAAAACAAATCAAATATATTAAAAAATTAACAAATCTAAATATTTCACTCATAAAATACATAAAAAATAATTAATTTGAGTACCATTAACATTTAGTAATCAAAAAACACATAAAAAAATTTAAAAATGGAAAAAAAAAACCAACTAACATATTATAGTCGAAACACCTAGATCGCCCTCCGAGAAGTTGGGAACCGTGACAGTCAAAATGATAGCCACAAAGGGCTTTTCGGTGCTTTTATAAAAGTTAGGGGTTTTAGTCAGAGCCCTTTTAGCTGAAACCCTTTCAACCGAAATGGTACACAAAACATAGGTAGTCGAATCTGCCATGCGGGTACGATTTAAACTAGTATGGTCGTAACCCTTTGTGATATCACAAAGGTAGACACAGCTATGTATTTTCACCCATAATCATGTACCTTTGTCTCAAAATTTTGCATCTTCCTCAATAAACTAACTTGATAATTAGCAAAGAGCAACTTCTTCTTTACCTATGTCTGGATTTTCTCTTTTCTCCTTCTTTTCCTATCAGTTTGCAAATGATCCCACCATAGTGAGGCATGATGTTTCAACCTAGTGACTATAATCTTCACCTTCCTATTACTAGGGGTGCTTTCAAACTCAAAGAACTTCTCCATTTCATAGATCTAGTCCAACACAACATTAGTATCCAATTTTCCATCATAAGGAACTACTTTCACAACATGATTTGAATGTTCCCTAGTCAATACTTTCATTAATATTTCCTCATCTTCATCTTTTTCAATCTCTGGACTAGGATTTGGTGCCAGTTCTTCATCATCAAAATGTGCTCCTCTCCTATGGGTTATCTCCATAATATCTAATTTGGTTACAATTTGTCTCAACAAGTCTACCACCCTACAAGAAAATTTAATTAGGGTTCTACATTCACAGATCTGCCACCCTACAACCATATCTAGTTAGGGTTCTACATGATCTAATATCCTCAAGGAAAAACCTAGCTTTGATGCCACCTAGCACAAGGGAGAATGGGATGATTAGGGCCAAAGCCACACCTAACTATCCAACCACCTCACTGAGTAAACACAAAGGAAGAAAAAATAGAGACTAATACCAAGGAGAGAGAGAAATACAAATTATCTTATTGATTTATCAAGTAATTAAAAAACATACCTTGCTATAGGGCCTTCTAAGTTGTGGCCAATAAAAGATTACATGATTAAAAATTGAGATCCACAATCCCACTGCTACAATATGACTCTAAAATCAATCCTCTGATCACTTGATTCTTCCTCTATATTCCACCCCCCCTTAACCTAAGCCTACACACCTCTGCTTATACTTTCCAAAAAAAACTTACAAAATATTCTAGATCTTTATATTAAAGAAGGATAACCCCATAATGGTCTATACACATCTCAAATCATGATCCTTACATTAATTCACAACCAAAATTAAATGAACAAGTAGGCTCTCAATAAGAACCAATCACCATCAAAACTTGGTCAAAGAAGGAATCAAGTATCATAAAACCACCAAGACCACTCAACACATGAAGTCACTTGGAAACCTTAGGAACTTGACCAAAACTGGAACTCAACTAACACTTCCACTTAGTCATCTAATGAAGGGTTCTCCCCTTAATACTATAAACTCATAACGGAAATAAAGAAATAACAAAAAATATGAGAACATAATATGGAATTCATATTTGCACCACAAATGTGATATTACATAATTTACAAGTACAATATTCTAACCCACATGGGTGCCTTCAGTACAATAATTTGCAAGACAAGCTACAAACTATCACCCAAAGCTGCTTAGACAATATTTGATCCTTTCTTAAATAGGTATTTTATGCCACCCAATAAGGTTAAAGATGCTCAAACTTAATACCTAGGGCTGAAAGACCCTAACAATACATATAGAGTCAGCCAAATACAACAAATTATTTTGGAAATTTTGGTAGCCCAACTTTGGAAGGCCATACCTCACAAATTGTTGCTTCAATTGGCTATTATAGCCACTTTTTGAAAATGTCATCTCCTAATCTACAGACTTGAAATGGCACTAGAACCTTTCCATCGTGCTTTCGGACCTCATCCGAGCACTCTAAGGCCTCCAATGGTGAGCCTAAATATTTTTCTACAAATTTTTCCAACAAAAATTTGCAATAACTTCTCTAATAGTAATTCTTGAGTAATGAGATTTTTATGGTAGGCTTACAACTCTAAAATGAACCTTCCTATAGAAAATGAGAACATTCTAAGGTCATATGAAAAACTTACTAAAAATAGAAAGCTCCCAGAAATAGCAACCTCCTTGTCTACTAATCCTTATTAAAATAGAAAAGACTAAAAATTAAAAAATATTTTTTGGTGATGCAAGATTGCTCTTACTCCTAGTATGCTCCTACATCATCATCACTACAACTTGACAATCACTACAACTTGGCCAATACTGGAAATCAACAACAACTGCAACTCGATAATCAATGACAAAAAAAACAAAGAGATACATGTATGCTCTCTCCTGGCTACTTGTATGATTATTAATGTTGAAAATGAAGAGATCAATCCTCCTTATATACTAGTTTTCATGATTGAAAAAAATGTAGGCCGACTTGAGAACCAAATAAAATAATTGAGGGACCCAAGATACTTCATGCTTTAGGAGTCACACTCCTTGTGGAAGAGGTCAACCTAGGTCAAATTGTCCTAAGGGAGTCCCAAAGGTCTCAAAGAAGGTACATAAAGATTTGGGAAATTTTAAAACCATTGGAAGATATGACCAAAAAGGTTATAAAATAACACTTAAAGGGTCATGCCAAAAAGAGAGACATGACCTAGCAATGTGAGAAAAAATGGAAGAATAAAGAGAGACCAAAACCACACTATAGAGGCATGAAGGGTCTCAAAATGAAGCTCTTTGATTTTAAGATGGTACAATAGCTACTTTTTTTTACTTGATAAGAAATTTGAAAACTTAAGATGATGAACAGATCATTACACAATAAATAAAATGAAGCAAAATTAGCAAATGAACTTGGGTGTACAATAGGAATTTTGGAGAGGTAGGACAATCAATTAGTAAAATATTTGGTCAATTTTTTTGTATTAATTCATGTAGTACATGAGGTCAATTGGAAGACCATTAATAATTAAACATTTTTTGTGGAACAATTTCTTAATGGAGAAGTGATAACTTCAAATAAAATATGCATCCACTTACAAGATTCTAATTATGTCTAAAATAAAACCTTTAAATAAAGAAGATAATATTATATCATCAACAAGTTCATGCTAGTTTTGTAATAGGGTGAGAGGAAGATAGGTTTAGAGGTAGGAATAGAATAAGGAATATAGAGAAGAAAAGAATGAAAGATAGAGGGTAAAGAGGTAGAGATAGAGAAAGAGATGGAGATGGAGAAGGAGAAAGTAGAAAGATATATGGAGAGGGGTAGAGTGATATGGAGAGATAAAGAAATAGAGAGGAGAGAGGGGAGAATAAAATAAAATAATATGGAAGAAAAAATAAATGAAGAGAGAGGGAGAGAGGGTGAGACAAAAAGATAAAGATAGAGATACAAAGTGAGATATAGAGGGGAAAAAAATGTGTGTTTGTGTAGAGATATAAAAAGAGGGGGAGGAAGATGGATAGATTGGTGGAGAGAGACATATCCACTAATAAATTTGGGGAGAGGAAGATAACTTTGTAGAGAGGAAAATAACTTGGTAGAGATGAAGATGTAGTGTGATAGAAAAAGGAAAAATTTGATAGATAAGTATAGAGACACATGATGATATAAAAAGAAGAGAATAAAGAGGGAGAGATAGAGATGAAGATATAGGGAGATCTATGATGCAATACAAAGAGATGGATATATATATATATATATATATATATATATATATATATATATATAGAGAGAGAGAGAGAGAGAGAGGGATCTATTCTATTATATATATTAAAATAAAAATTTAAATATAATTTAAGGAAAAAATTGTTAATAAGATTAAAAAATATAAATCAAATTAACTCTAATATTTTTAAGAATTATTATTTGTAATTTCATAAAATAACATAAATAATTCAATAATTTGTTAATGAAAATAAATACTTTAAAAAAGGATGAAGTAGAATAAAGTAGAAAACAACATATAATATCTTAATTAAAAAAAAATAGAATAAATTATTTATCAAAACAAGATATTAATTTAATTGATTCTAATATTTTTTATTTTTTATTTCATATATAGACAAGTAACTAAATGAAATTAATTTTTTTATAAAATATAATCCTTCAAAATGATAGAGAATTAGAATAAAGGGATATTTTTTTTAAAAGGATCAATTTTTCTCAAGTCTAGATTTGTTGGAAATAATATTATAAAGCATGTACGATGAGGGTTTTCAAATTATAGTTCATTTTTAGAATGAAATTTTTAGAGAATTTGTAGAAATAAGATTTTTTATTTTTTAATATAATAAGTTTAGTTAAGAAAAAATTTGTTCGAATCTTGTAAAAATGTGATGTATATAATATTTAGGGTAAATATGTAGGAAGCAATTATTTTCAAATTCTATGTAATCTTTGAAAAGACAATTTTTCGTCAAAATTGTATCTAACTTGAAAAGAAAATATCTTTTTCTATAAGTCTTTAATTTGGAAAAGAAGAATTAATAATTTAATAATATTATTAGATTTTAATAGAAAAATGGCAAACTTACTTAGAAATGCGAAAAAAAAGGCCTATTGACCAATCATAGAAGTAAATCTAATTCAAAATACCTTAATTTGTATTCATGGAAGGTTGGCAATCCCAAGGCGAATGTGAAATTACAAATCAAAGCACAGTGTTCCTTGCCCAAAAATATTCGGCGACATTTGATAATGTGGTCAAAATTGCATATAAATTCTCCATTCTAAAGGGATTTGAGGATAAGGAACATCAGGGACAACATCCTAGTGTTCACAAATCCATTATCTTGCAACAGGAGGAAAGAATAAGGTAGGAGGTCAGTCTGCCTTAGTATAGCCACTCTAAGCTTGAATCTCCATGTAGATCTTCATGTTCATCGGGGTTACTAAGGTCACAACCAATTATGTTTACCACTGCTAGTCTAGAAAACCAGATTAGGATATTTAATCTCACTAAGTATGCCCATTCAAACATCAATGAATTATTCCATAAAAAAATATAGTTTCATATGAATGAGTCTGTAAATCATTTCCATTATCCTCTGGGTCATCCTAATAGGCTAGGGTTTCCTTATCCTCCATCTTTAGTCACATCTCCTAGATCATATATTCCCCCTCATCAAAGATCCACAGATGTGAGTTCTCATGATCCATCAAATCTCAGTAGGCCTTCCATTATCCTGACTCCACCAATTCTTGGCGATAATATCACTATTATAAGCAATTAGGAAAGTGAAGATAGATAGCATGAATGTCAAAAGGTCAAAGTATTTTCCTTTTGGAATGGTTCCAAGAAAGGATTACTCAGTCTCACTAATTGGCTACAGGAAAACTATGAGGAGCATATAACTATTTCCCACTATTCAGATAGAATACTTTATTTTCATTATAAGGATGAACATGTTAAAAAAGACTTTATTTTTCCTTGTGAGTGTTTTTTTAAAGGATATGCTATTAAATTTTTAAAATGTTTTCAAGATTGTAGGGAAGGAGTGTTAGATATCATGTTACCAACATGTTTTATCATTTATATCTACCCTCGGAGTTGCTTCAAATAGAGATACTTAGTGAAATTATGATCATCTATAGGAGATCTAATAGGTATACTTTTCTTTTTAGTGTTGTAACAATGTGAAAATGCTTATCAAAATTAAGATTAATCAATAAGTTTTTATGCAAAGAAAAGTAATTACAAATAGAGTGACCTATAACCTAAATTTGCATAGCTTTGATGGTAAAATATTAGAAATAATAAGATTGGATGATAATAGGAAGATCAAATTTAAGACACTACCACTTACTTTAGATTTCAACAGTAAGTTTTTGATGTTGAGAATCAAGAAAAATATAATATGCCAAATGATTTCTAATAATAAGACTCCTACACATTCTTATCAGAACATTGAAATTCATTCAAAACCTACATGCACAGAAAGGGAAGATAAAAGAGGGAAGGTGGATTTGGTATCAGTAGATAGATTGAATCTTATCATAGTTGTAGAGGTTGATCATAGGAAGAATCCAGGGTTTAAACAAGTAGATGAGTCAATAGAAAAGCAAAGGTCCACAAAAGAGAAATAGAGAGTATCAAATAGCAATAAAGGAAAGAGTAAGATTGCAAAAGAAGGTAAGGGCATAGAGATCAGCATGGATACAAAATTATAGCACTTTGATGGATAGCTGAAATCCAAAGATATGGGAAATAAAAAGTCTATCATCATTAATACAAAGCTCTAGGGATTAAATATAAACAATAGCAAAGACACTATGGTTAAAAATTTAAGCCTTATATATGTAGAAGCCAAAACATAGATATCACATAAATACAACAAACAAAGGAATTACTCAATATTGAAGAGGGTAGGTTAGAGGATGCAAAGAACTCCCTTTTATTCGAATTGAAAGCAGGAGGAGAATGGGAATCAAAAACCCTAGTTAAGGATATTAAATCTAATCAACACCATTAATATGCTATAGAGGATAGAATAGTAACTCCCAAAAAAGAGGCCTCCAACAGGTTGTTCAAATTTTGGCAGACCCCATTAGCTTCAATTAGTTCACCATTTACCTCAGTTAGCAATCAAAATGATAAGAATAGTGAATTGAATAGAGCTGAAAACCTCTTTCAAAATAACTTCATGATTTCTTAAATTGGGATACGATATGGGAAGAAGAATTGGAGAACATGAGCATTTTAAAGATAGAAGAAGACAACCCTGATCTATTAACTGAGGAATTAATCCAAGTGTTTAGTTTTGAGAATATAGATAAAAGAACTGAGGCTCATAGAGAAGATTTAATTCAGAAAGTACTCAAATTAGGAGGAGACAATTATACATGTGAAGATTTGAAAAGAGACCCGATGAACATTGAGAATGAGGATAAAGATAATATTCAACTACAGATAAATGAAAATAGAACATATATAGAGAAAAGAGAGAATTTTATGGAAAGGGACAACGAAGAATGTTCAAATTCAAAGAATAATCAGTCAAGCATAATAAATAAAATTATAAGAGAACTGGAAAATGAAGATATGGAAGGAAAATATAGCAGAAGTTGACTACAGCTCAAAATGCACAAAAGAACATGGAGCATCTTGGAATTCAAATGAATTAGGAAGGTTTAAACTCACCTAAATATGGCAAAGCAAAAGCTAAAAGATGTAGAAAATCTCTTAAAGAACTCAGGGAAGCGGAAAGTTAGAATAGAGACCAGAAAAAGATTGATCAAATATTTTATAATGGGAAGGGGAAGTGCCTTCCCAAGGAAACATGAAAATAACAACATGGAACACTGAGGGCTTAAATGCCCCTAGTAGAAAAAGGTTACTAAGAAAAATCTAAAACTATTTGATTCTGAAATTATATTATTAAAGGAAACTAAACTAAATAAGATGGAAAAAATTAAACTAGGTAAGAAGCTAGGCAACTAGGGTATTTCTATGCAAGAATCTTTAGGTGCATCCAAGGATTTAGGATTCATTTGGAATCATAGGAAAATGTAACGCTTCGCCAAGGGATCCAAAAGAATTAACCTAAAGTTTTGCTAAGTTTGCTAAACATTTTTTTTAAACATGAAAGATAAACCATTCACGTAGAATCATAATAGCGGAAGAAATAACATATAACCATCTATAGCATACCTAATAGGTTACAATCCTTAAGGATCCCAAGATGTTGAGTCACATCTAATTTAATTAAAACTAATTCTAACAACAACCACTTCCACATGAAAGAATAATTAAAAATCTAATGTCCATAATAAACATTTGTTCCGAATGCCTCTTGGCAAATTCAGTCGGAATGCTCAATCATCCATTGTACATGTCACAGGGTATGAAGGGCTTAAAAGAATATACATATGCAAAGATAATGATTCATCTACCTTATTGAATCCATGATACAAGTGCAATAAAGTAAATGAAACTAATACCATACATGATACATCCATCCATCAATAAATATATAACAACATCCTAAAAGATAATCATATATCATAAAACACAACTAATCTAAGTGTGTGGTTCCTCCAAACTATCAATATCATCATTAGACCATCATGGGCCCTAACCATCCCCCACGTGTAACATCCCAGGTCACTGAGGAGATCATCGGTACTATAGTAATAGGGAAGTCACTCCTAAACTGCATAAAGAAATCTAACATGCTACAACATACGCATAGAGAAATCTAATATGCAAGAATAAAGCATAAGATGATCCTACAAGGTAGATAACATCATTTATCACAAGCTAACCATCAACATAAAGATACATACCAGTAAATAACATCATTTATCCTAATAGATTACAATCCTTAAGGTTACAATCCTTGAGGATCCCAAGATGTTGAGTCACATCTAATTTAATTAAAACTAAGTCTAACAACAACCACTTCCACATAAAACAATAATTAAAAATCTAATGTCCATAATATACATTTGTTTCAAATGCCTCTTGGAAAATTTAGTCAGAATGCTCAATCATCCACTATACATGTCACAGGGTATGAAGGGCTTAAAAGAATATACATATGCAAGGATAATGATTCATCTACCTTATTGAATCCATGATACAAGTGCAATAAAGTAAATGAAACTAATAACATACATGATACATCCATCCATCAATAAATATATTAAAATATCCTAAAAGATAACCATATATCATAAAACACAACTAATCTAAGTGTGTGGTTCCTCCAAACTATCAATAGCATCATTAGACCATCGTGGGCCCTAGCCATCCCCCACATGTAACATCCTAGGTCATCGAATAGATCATTGGTACTATAGTAATAGGGAAGTCTGTAATGCTACACCAAGCATAACCAAAAAAATTTTGAAACAAAGAACAACCACAAAGAACGTAACAATTTTTTATTATTAAATTCAACTTATTACAAGCACAAGTACAAAGATTGAGCCACACTCAATCTAAAAACCTCAAAATACAAGAATATATCATCCAAATATATATCCATAATGATGCGAATACATACTGAGTTTAGTACAATAATGAAGTACAACATCATTCTTAAACACCTATATCCAACATATGGACCCTACAAGAACTAATACTATTTCAGGAAGTAACTTCATCAGTCATCCTTAGCTACTTTGCAATACAACTTGAAGCACCTGAGAAACATACAAAAATACAACACAACACAAAGGGGGCTTAGTACACACTGAGTTGAAAAATGTAATCCACCTGCATACATGTTAGATTAAACATATACATAACCATAATGCTGATATCTGATCCACTTAACATAGTGCAGTTCCAAAATCAATATGCAAGAAGTAAACATTTACTTAACAATGCAAAATTAAACTTACACTAAGAATAACCCGTAAATGAATCATATATATACTGAGGTGTCATCATTATGGCACTAAGATTCTGCATCCATGTATGGTATGCTCATAGTCAACACATAACGGTATTCTCTATTATACTTGTCAATGACAGAATAGAGATATGCCTTGTTCTCTGTACTTAACCATATAGGTTTAAGTCATAGGTAAGGCCAATTATATTTTTATATGTAATTAACCCACCCAATTTATTTTAAAGTTATCACTAAATTAATTAACTGAATAGGATAAACCAAATTCAGCCACCCCGATATACGTTCATCATAGCTATTCTTAAAATACACATCAAACAGATTTACAAAAGAATGTTCATGCAATAGATATAAAATCAGTATACAACATGAAACTACATCCTTTAATCCATCTGTAACACATCTTATTCTGCCAAGTTCAAAGGTAAATATAGGTAATTATAACAATAGAAATAAAACCTATAATATCAAGATCTCTCAAATACAATTGAACTGTTGTCCCAGCTCAACGATTCTTACAGAATCTTCACATTATACATTCAATTCCCTACTGACCTAACCATCTACATTTAACTTTGAACTGACCAAGATAACAAATCAAAAGCACATGATATTCTTGTTTTAAATGACATATCATCAAAAACATATCATAATCTGCCTCAACACTTGAAACTACTTCCATTTCCAATTATGAACTGAAATACATCTTTGTAATAAAAGATTTCTAATTCATAAAATTTTAATTTCATACATCATATGAATGTTCATCGAAATGCTTCATAACATAATCAAACTAATTTAATCATGTTTGGTAGACTTCTCCATGTTCAATCTTAGTTAATATTTTATACAAAAGAACATTAATAATGATACCGTATATTCAAAATTATTTCCAATATCCAATTACAAGTTCTACTTATGGACAACTCATAAGCTAACACCAATTTTTGAATTACACAAATTGTTTGACAATATGCTACTGCCCATAACTAGAATCATAATTACATATGAAACTATGAAACTGAAATCAAATCATTATGCTATTTACATAGGTACTGTAAAACTTCTAGTATGCCAATAACCATAGTTAACTAAAATGGAAGTCCACTATGTTTTTAAAGATGCATACCCACTGTTCAACATAATTTTCATTTTGGGCATCGAGTAACATCAATTATGTAATTTTTTTCACTATCACAAAATATGTTATACAATTGTGAATGAAACCAGATCATAAGCATAACTCAATAAAACAACAGTTATTATAAGTTGATACCTTTCTACATCTTTTCATAACTTAATGAGAAATTATACTGTCGCTATGATATCACTACTGTTTTCGAGTTCCCTCTTATCTATTTGCCAAAATGTCACTACCCAGATCCAAATTTCATAATAACATACGATAACTTAAACCCAACAACATACAAAATTCCAAATTGTAATTGAGTCTTGATGTCAGTTCCCACAGAGTATCGACTGTTTGATACCCTATCAATCATATAATAACATTATACTAAAAATTATTAATACAACATTCTATATGTTTCATGCTAACTGTTTGATCAAATGCCTACCCTTAGTTTCTTATAAATGTTTGACAACTTGTCTACATTTTAAGTTTCCTACATCTCGAATAACATATCAAACTTTTAATACCGGTGTTTTTAAACACAAATCACTGTGGGTCAGTCTGAACAACGTACCCAAATATATTTACATAAGACAAACTCAGGTTTCCTTTCTCAAAACTTACTGCAAACTCGAGTTAAATTCCTTCTAAATTTATTAATGTCGACTGAGCATGACGAATTTGTAACCCCAAACAAAAGTTACTAAGTATTCTACAAATTCATTAAGCCTCGAATGCATGCAAACTGTTTTACAAAATACCATATAACAATATGCACCAAAACTTAAGACACACAGAGCTCGACTCGATGGAAGTCGAAAGCATCACAATATTACCCATGACCATAACATATAACAAAAATGCTACAGCAAGCGATGTTACCATGGAAATCTCACCATACCCACATCCAATTTTGGAAACATACAGAAGTCAACACATTTATTGCTGACCCTGCATACTCCCACCCTTGGGTGTCGATATGCGAAACCTTTAACAAATCACCTTTTAACAATATAATTTACAATTTCAAAATGAAACACACACGATAGAAAGAGAATAGGGTTTAAGAAAGGCCCCCTACCTAAAATATAACAGAGGGTGAATTCTTAGCATGAAAAACTTCAGCAACTCATCGTCATAGCCACACTTCCCAATATACCAAAATCGATACACTTGAGAGCAACTTTGACAATAGAGAATAATCGAATGACAAGTTGTATGAATTACAAACAAGCTCGGCCTCATAAGATAGGGCTTCTTCCTAACCATGATGCCTATTCTCCAGCAACACCTCACATGTGTTTTACTTCATAGAGAAAACGGCCCAAAACCTGGCCAAAACCCAGCAAGCAACAAAACCAAAATGAAATGGCCAACTAAGTGAAGAATGGCACATTAATGCCTTCATAAAATGCATTAAAAGAACTAAAACCATACACAGAGTTGAGTACATCTGACAGTTCAAAAACCACTGCCATATATTTGGCTTTCAAAACCATAACATATTACCTTTTCATAGCATTTGAAACCCACTAGGGTTTTAGGGAAAATAAAATCTCCATAACAAATATAACATATGAGTAAAACAATAACCTCAATGTTATAGCAGCCGTGGTATAATTAAACATTGCAAGCTCCAATACAATTACTTCACATTTTAAATTTATGTGAATATATGTGTGAATATTTCACACTTATGTTCATATAAATTTATGTGGGAATTTTCAAAATATTCACATTAATGTGTGTGTGTGTGTGTGTGTGTGTGTGTGTGTGTGTGTGTGTGTGTGAATTAATATTCACACATATGTTTATATATTAGGTCAAATACATATAAGTGTGAACTGAATTTCTCCTAAATAATAAAAACACCAATATAAATGAGAAATTCCCAATAATACCAGAATGTATTTGCCATACATACACTAGATGTGTTTAATTTCCAACAATAAACTAAAAGATTAATATCTATGTAAACACACACACAGATCCAAATATACACATGTGAGTTTTACTGACATCCTAGTTAACATCATGCTCACAATCTAAATATATCTGCTGAAGTATATGGAAACCGAGTATACCAACACACTAATCTATACCAGATCTATATGAAATAATTCAAATCTGATTTTTACATTCATAGCAATAACTTGGAATCCTGCAATTACAATCTTGCAACAAGAATTCCTTGAAAACATCAATACATATCAAAAACTTGTTTCAGTTCAGAGATCAAGTGATGCATTTCAAAAAAAACAACACTACAACTAGATCTGATCAGCTGAAATCCCAAGTACAATTAAACTAAAATACAAAAGTAGTATCCATAATAAATGTATCTCCCAAATCCAAAACTAAACTATCTGATCATAAACAAAATAGTGTTTAGAGTTTAAAATATCCCAGCAATAGAACTAGTGACAAAAACAACAAACTAAAGTAAATAAGGAGAAGCAGAAAGGAGTAGGGTTAGGCATGACAAAGTCACTCCTAAACATACTACATCATAGGCATAAAGAAATCCAACATGCTACAACATATGCATAAAGAAATATAATATGCAAGAATAAAGCATAAGATGATCCTACAAGGTAGATAAGATCATTTATCACAAGCTAACCATCAACATAAAGATACATACCAATAAATAACATCCATCATGAATAGAGTGAAGGTAGATGCCAACAAAGAATTCTCTAGCCATGGTGTCTTGAACGGATCTCATATGGTAAAAGTGAAAAGAACTACCACCCAACCGTGTGGAACCTAAATTGCCCACTCCCACCACACTGAGGAGATAGTCTCAAGTCCTAAATAGGATATCAAATCACAAAATCAAAAATACTCTTTAAGTCCAGGAATCCTATAACATATACTAACTCAAAGGGTTACAACACACAAATCTACATCTATACCTAGAGGGACCACAAAGACATGTAGGAATCTACTATGCAGGTGGGAAAGTATCATCACAAAGTCATGTAGAAGTTACCCTAGCAGTTAGCTTAGGATTCCAAGTCCCTACTGATCTTTGTGGCCATGCATTCTCCCCACCCTGGACTGTACTAGCACTCGAGGCATGGGCGAGAACATACAATTATATCTTTTTAGGTTCATTTTAATCCCTATTTAGTGTAAATATTTTCACTTGTTAATCCAACTTACAATGAGTTATCTTGGTAGCCTCTTAGGGCCCCGATGCCCATTGCAAGCCCACTTCCTGACACTACATATAGATAACCTACCCTAAGCTCATAGAATCATAAATCAAAAAATCACCTCAGTCCTATACAAGAGACTAGAAAGCACCAAAAGATAATCCACAATAATCACATCAATTTTTCCATGAGCAACTGAAAGGCATCAAATGATAATCATGATCACAACAATTCTCTATCAGAAACTGAAGGCATCCATGATTAATCATAATATCCATCAATTCTCAATGAGCAACCATAAATTATTCCAAAATAATCACAATATCTATATCAATGATAAATCACAATATCCATTGGTTCTCAATGAACAACCGTAAAGTATCTCAAAATAAATCACAATATCCAATGATTCTCAATGAGCAACCAAAAAACATCTCAAAATAATACTGATCGAAGACCCCAAAATGGTCAAGTCAAAACATGTCACAACATGACATCATCAAGAATAAATCAACACTTCAGTCCCATCATGGCGACTGGAAAGTAATCCAAGTATAATAGATTGATGACTCCAAAAATGGTTAGGTCAAGTATCTCATGTACACATACATCTCAGCTTCACACAAGAAGATTGAAAAGCATCAATGGACAGTAAATAAAAAAATCTCATAGAGCATACCATCACATTACCATGGTTGGGTTATAAAAAGATCGAAACCAAATAACATCAACATGTCATCACATCTCATAACCCTTGAGCCTCTGGTAGATGTCCTACAACTGGTCAATAATCTAGGACCACCCAAACCCCAAACACATATAGCATAGAGAAACAAGATACAAACACATGTCTTGATTTTCTTTAGAAATCACATGGTGATACCAAGTATAAGGTTTCAATTTTGATTTGTTCGAATCATATAGTTGAGATAAATGTAGGGTTTCAATTTCATTTCTCGAGTATATTTCAAGTGTCTAGGATTCTTTGTTAATCTATAGGTCAACCCACTTATCCCCTCAGTTAAAACATAGAGTTACGCCCTCAAATAAATTCCATTTATTTACATTATTAAAATAGTGCTCTTTGATTTTCAAAAGATTCATCTTAAATCTATCAACTCAATATTATAGTAATCTCAAAATTTAAATTAACAACTACCTTTGTTAATTAATCTTAATTAATTCACAATTGATGAAACATATAACTCGTCATTTACAATACCAAATTGAATATTAATATTTCTTTTCCAATTTAATAATAATTGACAAATTATTATAAATTAGTAATTCATATTTAACAGTGTTAATACAATAATAACTTTTATATTACATTAACTTAATATGTTTAACAATATATTCTAATTAACATTGAATAATATTAACTCACTTACCAACATTAATATATATTACCAAATATATTAATGAATTAAAACATATATAACTTGATTTCTAAACAAACTTAATAAAAACTAAATGCATCAAAATCAAATTACAATCATTAGTTTAATTAACATATTAACCCTTAATTATCTATCAACATTTTATAAAATAAAACTTATTAATATATTAAATAACATTTGCTAGGATTAATAATATTAATTAGTATTTATAAATTTATTCTAATTAACTCATTAACTATACTAAATGTCACTTATAAAATAAGAACATTTCTTAACTTCATTGTTAAGATAATATTAAAACAAATTATAATGAACATATTTTAAAAACTTAAGTTAAATTGAATTCAATATGATTTAAATCCTCAAATGAATTCATCCGCGATATATGTTTAATGTCATTGACGTATAACATAGCCGCCGAAGCCATGTGGTGTACCATGCTGGCCCCCCCACGTAGTAGTGGGGTGCGGTGGTATAAACACACACCCCCCCCACCCCCCGCCCCCGCCAAATTAATATGTTTAATGTATTTTTTTTAAAAATTGATTTTTATTATTTAACACAATTTTTAAAAATGGATATTCTCCCCACGGTGTTTATAATGATTTTTCATATATATATATATATATATATATATATACACACACATGTATAGATATATATGTATATATATATGTGTGTGTGTGTATATATATATATATATATATATATATATATATATATATATAAAATATTTTATATTTTTGTAAATGTAATTTGATAGAAAAATTATGAGTAACTATTCAATTTTATTTTTTACTTAGAATTTTCCATTTAAAATACAAACTCTTGTCTAATTAAATTCTCAATTCTGTTACAATTCAAACCCAAACCCGAATTCAAAACTTAATTTCTTTCATCAATGAAACTAGGGTCTTCTGATTAGGTTTTCTCTTTAATTTCTTTGTTCACAGATAGAATCAACATACATACCAATATTCGACAATATAGCACATTTATCACAAAAAATTATCCAAGTAGTCATCTAGCAGACATGATGAAGACAAGAAAAGACAAAGCGTAATAGAATATGCAGAATAATCATGAGTGCCTACTTGGACATTGATGCTAATTGCTGCACTTCAGAAATTCATAGAGAAATCCCTTCCTTCCCCAACATCTGCAATTTCCTCCAAGAGCTGAACCAACTAAACCCCCAAGTGGTTAGGAGTGCTAGAAGATAAAGATCTCTCATGAAGCATCTAGAATGTGTCTAGAAAGATCTGGGAGATAAGACAAACGTTGCCAACTAAGCTCAAGCCTTATCCAACCTTCTCGATAAGTGATGAGAATGATAAGGTTGTAGACACCATGTGCTTTAATGGATACACTAACTCCTGTGTTCGAGACAACTCGTGCATAAAAGAGGTGCACATACTCCAAGGTGAATAATTATTAAAATAATGCATATTACTTTATTAATATTCACTCGACTTTTATTTTTAATTTCTTTTTTACTTTTAAATTTATTTTCAAAACTTAATTAATAAAATATTTATTAACTTAGATAATAATATTATTTAGTCATTTATTTAAAAATGAACTCTAAATATATTATTACTAAATTAAATAAATATTATCTCGTTCCATATTTTAAACTTATAACTTTTACCTTCAAATATGATTCTTTTTATTTAATTAATTTTTCAATTAATTTAATAAATTCAAATATTAAAATATCATATTAATTTTCTATTAAATTAAATCCTTAATTAAATCTTTTAATTCAACTTAATTAATGGAAAATACATCAAAACCTCCAAAGTAAAATACAAAAACCCATCATAGCAAAACACATACCAAATTAGACAAAAGGGTTAATATCATGAATTACGTCATCTGACGCATTCTAAGGGTACTTGACTCAAATACTTGTCCTCATTTTCAATCAGGACAAATGGCTTAAAGGTCAAGGATTTGGACTCAAGAATTTATCTCCCCTCTCTTACCATCGAGCTAATGTGATAGGGATGCTCATCTTAGCAATTTAGGGAAGTTGATACCCAATACCTACAACCTATATAAAATCCACGCATGTACAAGCACAATATATACTAAGCTAAATAGGCAGTGGTAGGAAGTGGTGCATTGTGTAGATCGTGACTAGCAGGTGACTATGACTCCCTTTCTTAACCACATCAAACATGCCATACAAAAGCAACATGCACACCATACACATGCAAGTATGGGGTAAGTATCCATAAGAAAACACATGTGATAATAAACCATCTAACTAATAACTAAAAACACCGAATAATCATCATACATATATGAAATGTAGAGTATCAAGTAATCTTATCATATAATAAATTGAATTTGAATCCATATCTTGATAATCTCAAAGTAACGTCACTAATAATCATCAACATAAACCTGACTTAAAAGAATTCAACATGAAAGAAAAATGCAAACTAGGGAGGAGCACTACAGAAAATTACCTTAGATATAATAAACACAAACAATAATTTGATCAGTGGTATTGTCAAAACTCTGAAATCCAATCTCAAATTTATTCTAATTAATGTTTCTGGACCAACAAGTAGTTTAGAGAAAAAAATGGGTTTGGTATGAAATCAACATATTTCTGAAGGATCATAAGAATAGCCTAATCTTACTAGCTTTGATCTCCTCACAAAGGTGGGATGAAGTGGAAATCCCTCTTAAACTCTATTGGCATCCTGCTTGTCTTCCGAAGGTAGGATTTTTCTTATGGCTAGCATTTCAAATAGGATTTTGATAGTAGATAGATTTCATTTTTAAAGGCCCCTTGAGGTGTGCTCTTTGTAAGCATAATGGGGAGGAAGCTAACCATCTATTATATAGCTTCCCATACTCCCAAGTTTGTTGGGAATGGCTCAGATAGAGGTTAGGATGGTCTTCTCCATTGCCTAAATCATTAATTGATCTTCTCAAAGGTTGGCCTACCAACCTTTGTAAGGGCATCTATGATAAATTGTGGTACATTTTCCCTTCCATCCTTGTGTAGGAAGTTTGGAAAGAAAGGAATAGGAGAATTTTCAATGGTATAAAGATGACATCAGAAGAGCTAGTCCAAAAAATAAAAGCTGGCATAGTTGAAACAACTAATTCCTATCTTAGGAATTCTAGAAAAGGAGAAGGTTCATTTTCTATGTGAGATGGACACATGAAAAAGATATGGCCTAATTTAATCAATCATCCTTTTGTCTATTTTAATAATAGCAAGGAAGCAAGGAAAAGGTGTGAATGGACTCCCCTTACAAAGGGATGGGCAAAGCTTAACTTTGATGGGGCAGCTCAAGGTAATCCAGGGATAGCAAGAATTGGATGTATCATTAATGATGATACAGGTCAGTGGATTGCTAAAAAATCCAATTCTATTAGTCCTACTTCCAATAACTTGGTAGAGCTCGAAGCATTGGAAGAAGGACTGAAGCTTTGTCAAAACTTAGGTTTATCAAAAATCTTCATAGAAGGTGATTCAAAAATTGTTTTAAATGCAATAAGGAATAGAGAAACTCCCAATTGGGCCCTTAATTCCCAGTTAGAAGAAGTTATTAATCTATTGGATCAATTTGTGAAAATTAGAATATGCCATATCTTTCAGGAAGGTAATCAGAAGGCAGACTTTCTGGTGAATAAAGGAGCTAATGATGTAAACCTCTTGGAATAAAAAGATGCAATATGAATGTTAAGTTATAAGTATCACTTTAAGCTTTGAGTCTTTTCTATATTTAAGGTATCCTTGATACATCAATAGAATTTTACTCATGGGAACAAGATTAGGTAACATATAGATAAAGATAAGTGTTATTGGGATTAGCAGATTAAAATTCATACTTCTTATAAACTTTCTAAGGATTGCATAGTAGTTAGGCATAGGGGTGGTGGGTTATCTAAGACATGTTGGCTTTTAATGAAATTATTAGGGTGCTTTTAATCTGATTCTGACAACAACACTATCATTAGTCTTGCAGAATAATTTAGGCTTTTGACATTCACACTCATGATGTATGCATGTCTCTTAGCTGTACCCTACCCACTTTATTATGTCTAGGTGATGTCAAGTTTCTTAGTTAAGGCAAGATGAATTGAGGTGTTTCTAGAGACTTCACTATTGTTTCCTTTTATTGATACTACCCTGTCTTTGTCATTTGGCTTGTTTCCTTAGAGACATGGACACATTCATCTACATTTTTAACTTAGCAAAAATCTATACTCTGGCCTTTTGAGGCAACATCAAGCCCAAAAGGTGGAATCAAATTCTCAGGCCAGTTGATGGGATGACCCTCATTGCAGTCAGTAGGGAAATAGGTGAAGAATTATTCAATTACAAGCTTACTTGGAGGATGAACAACGATATCATAGGAACATTTATCAAATGTATGGCTAATGTTAGGATCAACAAATGAGACTTGGTAAGACTATGTTTGAATATTTCTTACCCCATTTGGTGTCAAGGAGTAGTTGAAGCCATCATGAGTCTGGATAAAAAATTAAGAGTGCCCCTCCCAGAGATGTATATGAATCATCCACCAAGGAGTCTTATGGTGGCAAATATACATAGGAGGCTAGCTTTAATAATTAAGGATTTGGTAGCTTTCAATATGGTTTGGCCTAAAATGGAATTCCATTTTCATTTTCTCCTTCGATGGAAAAGGATCATGATGGACAATGGACTCGATTGGCTTAGCAATTACCATGGTCTCTTTAAGTCTTACATTCTTCCAAGTGTAGGTTTTGGTAATCTAGACAAGTTAGAATTTTGTACTCCTAACATTGAGAAGTCTAGCAGAGAAAGGTATTTCTTTAAATTTTTTCCCATTTTAGTTGGAAAATCCAAATGATATAGAAAAAGTTATCATGGTTTTTTTGAAGATTTAATGTGTGTTAAGATTGTTTAGGTTTAGCTTCTCAGTCTAAAATGTTCTAAGACGTTGGCTGGGATTTTTTGGGTGGTTTTTGTTATTTACTGTAGTTTGATAAGATTGGAAGTTTATGACTCAATTCCAATATTGTTCTAGACTAGTTTCTGCTAGCATATATTAGGTTTTTGGGTTTAAATGTAAAATTTGTGAATGTTTATATTGGAATGTAGCTAGAGGCTAGATAGATTAGGTGTCTCTGGATATATAAATGTCCCTGAATACTTGATTTTTTTGTATTCATTATGAACTTAGTTATGAATGAATAGCTAGTTTTATTTACGATCTATTTGTCTCAACAATTAATGTTCATAATCCTCTATTTTATGTTTATCAAGATCTCCTTTTCGATATGATTTAATGGAGGAATGTATCTTGTTTTAATCATATGAAGTTTTTTTGAAATTTAAAAAGTGATACTTTTTTCCTCAGTTTTGAGTAGATGGATTTACCGCATATAAGAATTAATTATCATTTCAGTAGGTTGAATTTTGGACCTAGAAGAACACTCTATCTTTAAGTTCCTAATTTAGATAGCTCGGTGTATTTATTTTTCTTTGTTCATTTTTAATTGATTGAAATTAGAGTTTGGCGTATAGTCCATGGAGATAGGTATTCGACGTACTAGGTTAATTTAGCTAGCCCTATTTTGCCTCTTAGTTTCTTTTTGATTTAAATAAAGCTTGAGGTTTTAGTTGTTTGTTTTGGCAGATTGAGATTAATTTATTTGGTTCTTTAGCTCAGGTTTAGTTTTAGTCTTTGGACAAAATAGGAATTAAAATGTGGTTATAATATTTTAACACTTTTCAGTATACTAGGAAAGGTTCAGATAGTATTGTATTTCGATTACAGCCAAAATATAACTCATTTTGGAAGATATTGCCTACAAACATTCTACTAACAACTTCATGGAGTTAGTTAATAAAGAATGAGAAGATAACTATTTTAATGAGTCAATAAGCTTTATTTAAAGTATTGTAGATGTAGTATTTAATAGTCAAAAGAATAGGTATGTATTTTATTCTTTCCAGGTTATCTTATTTTATATGTTTAGGAAGATAGTGACTTTGCTATGTCTAACCAATCCAATTGTCAAGATAGTAAGGAATGGATGTGTTTATTGTTCTGTAATGGATGGATGTAAAGTGCAGTGGCTAGAACAATTCTTCAATAACAAGTCTCTGATTCATATAAGAGTTGATTGATCATTTGTATTCATTGGACTTCGATCCACTTTATTGTAATAATAATAGTTGTGATAATTTAACTAGAGTATGCCCCTTTTATGGTGTAATAATAAAGGACCTTGGTCCCGGGCTAGACTGGAGGTTTTCTTCTTTGTTCTTTCCTACCAGTGCCCGTTTGAATGGAGGTACTGTGATGTATACATTTATGTTTATTAATCAATATAATCAAGGCTTAGGCCATTTATCTATCAAAAAAATATTGGAGAAGAATAAATTTTTAGTCACAAGTTGTATCCTGCTTTAAAAAGAAAATTATCTTTTTCAAAATCTTGAATTTGGGAAGCTTTTAAAATATTTTTGGAAGCATTTATGAAAGATATTTTTTGAAGGGAGGATATTCTTTTCAATAATTTGAAAGTTGTGTGAAAAATAATTTAAAAAATAATTTGTAAGAAGATTTTATTCTCTTTTATTGGAAGCATTTATGAAAGATATTTTTTTGAAGGGGAAGATTCTTTCTAATAATTTTGAAGTTGTGGGAAAGATATTTAAAAAAATAACTAGTAAGAAGATTTTATTTTATTTTATTGGAAGCATATATGAAAAATATTTTTTGGAATCTTATGAGAAGGAGATTTCTTTCAATGATCTTAGAAGTTTGTGGAGAGATGTTTTAAAAAAGCAACCTATAAGAACATGTTTCTAGTTGCACATGGAGCTAGTCATGATTTAAAAAAAATTAAAATAGAAAATATTATGTATTTGTAACTCAATATTTTGTGCATAGTACAAATCACACCATCGTTGTAAGATTTATTTCATTTTATGAGAAACATTCGATGATATAATGTATGATGTAGAATATGGAGACTAAATTATCATTCTCTAAGCACTTGTAAAAATATAAAACTATAATTTACAGTCTTTCAACTATTAGATGTTATCATATTTCTATCTTGACTAGAATTTCTCTTAGTTTTAATTAAACTTACTAAAATTCTTGGCAAACTTTATAAAATCTAAAATTCTTCACAAACTTTTTAAAATGAACATAATGTAAAAGGTGAAAAACTAGTACATTCAAATTCACACTCATTTTGATTTTAAAGTGTTTTGATTAATCTTATATTAAATTCTTATTTAGATAACTTTATTTTTGATGAATAGTCCCTTTCTATTAATAAATTAATATACTAGTTACAAATTCACAAAAAGGGGTCAAGGGATACAAGATCACCCTACAACAGTTCACACAGTTGCAGTCGAAATTAACAACTATTCATCAAAAAATAAAGCAACTCCCTCAGGCCGCTAGAGCAATGCCAACTGAGGGAGGTGGTTCATCATGATCATTACAACCCCAATCATCCCTGGGATTGGTAGGTGGACTAGGAAAAATCTATCCATTAGCAACATCATCACAATCAAAATTTTCTCTGTCTTTCTCCTCCACCTACGATAGAGAAATAGCTAGTTTAGGAAAAAAGGCCATTTGGAGCTACTCGCACTAGGAGGGGCAATAGGAGGGAGAGCCATAGGAATTGAGAACTACCTAAAGCCACAATAAGGTGGAGAAGTTGAGCCACATCACCAAAAATCATTGCCACCAATAGGAGAGTGGTGGTGGGGAGCCTGTGAGTGTGGCGTATGCGAGAGACGAGAAAAAGAACTACAACCTCAATGGTAGCCTTGGGTAGAGTATGGTTAGCCAAGGAGTTAGGAGACACTCTAGTGACCATGCAAGGTGTGTTACCTAAGTGACTGAGAAATTATTGAAGGTGGGCTACCTCTACAGTCACCTTATTGGTTTGGACTTGAATCTGCAACATGACATTATTACGAATGCATGCTTTGCTTTACATAGCAACATTGATATCAAGAAAGCTATGAATGAAAAGAAAAAAATTCCTATCCTTCCATAAAGTAAATAAAATCTCCATCCTAAAAGTATGCCAGATCTGGGAAAATTTCCTAGGGATCCAAGGGGAATCACCTAGCATAATCATGTGCCAAGAAAAGGGTTATGGCTTGAAGGACTTGAAAAAATCATGTATCCAATGCCAATAATTTTGAGCACGCCTACAAAATCAAAAAATATGCAAAAAAGACTCACGATGCCCATAAAAAGGACAACAAGAAATTGAAACACCAATATGCTTGAGTCGTAACCCAAGGGGAAACCCTTGAAAAAACAAGCACTAGGAAAAATAGGCAATCTTCAGCTTAGTGATAGCACTCCAGATAGTGTCAAATCATATTCTCAAATGATAAGTAAAAGACTAAAGATGCCAATGTTGGTTGAGAGTATCTACCATAGGAAGATGAGGAGAAAGCAAATGATATCCTAAGTTGGGCTTGTAACTAGTGAAGGGTGTGGTACAATACTAGTTCTAGTCTTTCCATGAAGGTCACACAAACTAGATGCCTACTTTGTGGATCAAATGATCTAAAAGGGTAGAGAGAAAAAGATCAAAATTTTGCTGATCAGGATGAGAAAGATGGAACTGGACTTTTATATCCTCCCAAGATCTGAGACTCATAGAGATCCTAGAAAAAAGATCCTTAGGAGTCTTGATGTCATGTTTGGAAAAACGCAGAGCACTAGCACCTTGAGTCTTGGCCAGAGGAACACCCTAAATGGAAAACAATGGGGACCACCAAAGGTTTTTTTGATTCAAAGAAAGTGCATCACCATCCTAGTGAATCCAAGGCTTCACAACTTCCCAAGCTTTCCAAATTCTTTTTATAACAAAGGAGCCTTGGATATGAATAGGTTCTCGCATGATGAGAAGGGTCTAGAGACCAATCCCCTTCCATGCAGGCCTATTAACAGGGAGTTCAAAAGAAATACAATGCTGAACCAACACTTTCCAAGCTTTATCACCAATAAGAGCATGGATAATCCACTTAGCACAAAGAGTGAGCCTTTACTTCTATCTGGAAAGAAGGACAAGGCAGCCAGACTCTTTGGGGAGATAACAAAAATTTTGGGTAACCCTATGAAAACCCTAATGATCAGACCTAGAAGCCCAAAGAAAGTCACTAAGAAAACACTCCAGCTTGAGATAGGAGTCTTTGGAAGGAGCCCAACAAGAAAAGTAATACATGTGAGTAGTTGCTAGCTTCTTAGAGAAAACCTAGAATTTCTCCACAAGAGAAAGGGGTTTAGTAATCTAATAATCAAGCTTTTTCTTAGTTTTCATGAGCACAACATTCCACAAATCCATCGGAGAAGCTTGAAAGGCAAAGGGGATGCCCAAAAAGGAAAATATCTCCCCATGGGTAACCCATTTCCACTCAAATTGAGAAAGCCAAGGTGGTGTCAGAAGGAAAGATTGCTTGTAATAGAGCATCTTGTGCCATTGAATAGTTGAACCAAAAGCTTGACAAAAAGTGTCCAAGCATTGCAAGACATCATTGATATTTTCCTCATCCTCTAGGAGAGTGAGAGTAGAGTCACTATACTTTTTTTTTTTTGTTAAAATGCATACAATAAATGTGAGAATAAATTAGTATATTCTAATTAGTCCTTATTCTTTTAATCTTTTTTTCTTATTTTGATTATTAATTATGGAAAACTTTGTTAAAACAAATGCAATGCAAAAAATTAGTATATTTTTCCTAAAATAAATAATATTAAGTTTGCTAAAACAAATAGAATGCAAAAAATTTCATATTTCAAAATGAATTTTTATTATGATTATTTGAAAATTAATTAAAATTATTGCTAAAATAAACATAGTGTAAAAAAAATAGTACATTCCAAAATTAATCCTAATTCTATTTTTCTCCATGTTTCAAAAAAAACTTATGTATAATTATTGACAACAAATCTATTACTAAATCATAATATGAAATATAAAGTAGAAGAATAATAGAATTTTCCTTCATCGTAAAATTTCTAATTTTAAAACCAATAAAAAAATCTAAAAGTTATTGACAATGCTAAGAAATATTTGAAAAAGGGCTTAAACAGTAAATTTATGAAGACTTTATGCATTATTACTGAAGGGAAATGAGAACATCCTAGAAAATCATTTGAAATTAGTATTCACATCTTGTATCCAAAGATTTCTTAAATAGATTTTGATAAACAAATACAAGCACATACTAGTATGTCATAAAAACAAAAATAAGCATAGTTGATTTCCCACAATTAAAACCTTAGAGGAAAGTGATTGCACTTTATAGATCTAACAAATTTCAGCAGCATTACAACATACATGATTAATATTTTAGAAGCATAAAACTAGAAGAATGAAACAAAATAGAAAATATAGATATATGTGGGAAAAAGCCTCCCAGGTAAAAAACCCCACACTCGAAATATTGAACCAATGTATTATTCAGAAAAAAGTTACAATACATTTCAAGGCTCTAGGAATTCACATGGATATTTACATCTTGTTCCATCCTAAAAAATATCCAACAACACAACCTTTTAAAATAAACCCCTTCACTCTCTCTCACATGTTGTAAATCAACAAAGGCACTAAAATACATAGAGCTAAATACAAGACGTAGGTTCCCATGGTTTCCAAAATCATATTCAATGCATAAGAGGTAATTTGTCTCATAGCACAAGAAACTCTCTAATTCAATAACAAAGTTCTCGTAGGAGCTTCCAAGGAAACAACACCTATCTCATCCATGATGGTCATCTTGCTAAGTGTAATGCAAGTACAACATGAAAATTACCATGGCTAGGATTAGGCACTTTCCTTACCTCACACCACTTGTCAAAAGTGAACTCCACCATAAATATATGTTGCTAAAATACAGCTACAATGTACAATAGAAATTTTCAACCAAAACTCTTTAGTTTACATAGGAAATTTCCAAACCAATTTCCACACCAAATAGAAATATATGACAATATCTTCCCATAACCTAGAAAATTCCAAGTAAGTACGAATTTACTAAAAATATGGAGTATGCCATCTCATCACTTTCCATGTAGGATGCCACTTCACCACGAGGTCCCACAGGGTGAATGAAAACTTTGAAAATTAATAAATTACTAATAAATCAATAAATCACCATGTTAGGACTCTAAGGTTGAGAGACCTTAACCCTAACATTCTCCCACTTGTCAAAGAGCTTTCAAGATTCCATAATATCAACTTCAAAAGAGTCAAACCAATGAAACTATATCATCATAGCCATCTATGAAATCACACAAATCTTAACACATGCTCTCATGCTCCAACTAGACACCTATCTGAACAACACAAGCATAATATCCTAGTGATAAGAAGGATAAAAGATACTACCACCATTCTTCTATACTCATGAGCTATACAGAAGCATACAGAGCACCAAATTCTTAGCCCAACATAGCTATGAAGTAATCTTCCAAAAAATAAGATAAAACATCAACTAGAACAACAACCAAATTGATTACTCTAGTCTAACTGATGAACCCATGAGATTGAAAATAAAATCCGCAAAAAATTCTAACCCATGCCTCAAGGTATCCTACATCAGAGAACTCATTCCAACAACATGATCAACCCATAAATAACAACCTCAAGCTCCATGTACAAACTATTCAACGAAGAGCAAACACATAAAAGAACTCCCACTACATGGATAATGTCAAATCTAAAAGATAAAAGGCATACTTATTCCATCAATAACAAAACAACAAGTGTAACCATGTAGTACCAAGGACCATCCACAAAGATATGCAAAATCATGTACAAAACTTGTTACAAGAAACATCTCTCATCATGTCTCCACCACTCTCCCATGTTCTCCACATCCAACTAGGGACAACTTTAAGAAACCCCCTCGTCAAAAAAAATATAAATTCATGGAAAATAAAACATTAGTTTTGGGTGGGAATTAATTTCTATTGGCAATTTTTTTCAATGTTATGAAAAGTTTAAATTTAGATGTGATTTTTCTATGACTATAGTAAAATATCAAAAAATTGAAGCAAATTTTTCTTTGTGATAGAAAAAAAATATAACTTAAGAGGCGATAGTGTCCCTTGTGATAGAAAAATATATATTGTAGGAGGCAAGTATTTGCATGTAATGGTAAAATATATATATTGTATTAGGCAATTTTTCCTATTTGATGGAATATATATATTTATAAACAATGAAACATATGTGGAATGCCATGTTTAATTTATGGAAGAATGTAATTTGGTAAAAAAAAAACATTCTTTAAATTCCTTCTTGGTGCTTTCAATTATAAAAAAAATGTAGTTGATTGCTAGAAATGGGACTACCTATGGTAGAGGGTTTTTTGAATGTAAATTCAAGTCCTGTTGTCAACCCAGATTTGACATTGGAGGAGGATGAGGAGCAAAGTGATCTTACTATTGGGCTTATGGAAGCTTCATATATTCTCTCTGCTAATCCTAGGGATACCATCAAAGAGATGGAAAAATAGAAAGAAAGGAAGACTTCCTACTAATGTTTATTAAAGTGGGGCTTGCCCTTGCTAATTTTGAAGAAAAATTTGAAAATGTGGTGGAACAACAAAATTGCAACTTCAAAAATTTTAGGATGTTTTGAAAGATAAAAGAAGCATTACGTGAAGAATTGTTGATTTAGCTAGGGTTTATTTTTTTAAACATAAATTATTGAAAATTTTATAAATTAAAACATGTAGAAGCTTATTGCTTCATTTTTTGAGCGAAACCACATTATTTTTGGTATTGTGTGTGTGTGTGTACACACACACACACACACACACACACACACACACACACACACACACACACACACACACACACACACACACACACACACACATGCATACACACACGCATGTATGTACATGTATGTTTGTATGTATGAAAGTAAAGAATATAATGCAAAGAAAACCCCTTTTTGTTGATATTTAAATGGTATGGTATTTTCTTTTGGATCTAGTTAGTTTACATTGTTCAAATGATGTATTTGATTATTAGTTTCCAAACTTGTGTGAATCCTAATTTATATTTTAGTATGTGCTTTCTAGTTAGTACATTGTACACATGCAATCTTGAAGTGCATATTTGAAGTGATGACATTTTTGGAAATGTTTCAAATAATGTGTCATATCTCCAACATGCATGTAACATACATCTACCATTCGATGATTTCATATCAACAATTGAAGGTTTATTTCAGGCCAAACATCTCAAATAGAGCCTCCATCCTATTCAAGCCTCTACACTGATGGCACATCTCCTTCCACCCTATACCACTTGCACTGGACATTAAATAAATTTCTTGTCACTGTCAATGATATTCCCTCTTCCATCAACTCCACATACATTACAACCTTTATGGATGAACTTGCATTTATGAGGAAGATTTCCAAAGATTTGTCATTTAAAATAATTGCATAAGAAATATAGTTACAAATGGTTAGGAACTAGGGTTAAGATTAAATAAATTTCTAAACCCTATATTTATAGCCAATCAAAGTTTTTTTTTTGTCATTGCTAATCTCATTTTTGGTAGGCATTACTCTGGTAGTAGTAGTTCTCGATAAATTTTGGTCTAGTCTAGCTAAATGATGTAGTCATTACTCTATAGCCTATAGCTAATGTAATTTGCAGATGAATAGTTAATTGGTATGGTAGTCATTTTTTGTAGTTAATTATTTCCTAAATCCTCCTATTTATGTAAATTGTGAATCAAGATGAATACTCCAATTTGCCTAACCTGCAAATTGGAAAAGGAACAGGGACAAGGTCGATGGTACCCTACCCTATGTCAAGGTCGAGGACATCCTTGACCTAGGTCAAGGTTGAGGTTGACCTTGACCTAAAAGATCATCCTTGACCCAAAAAGTCAAAGTTCTTAGTTTTATAGAGAACGTTGTCAAAAAGAGGTTGGAAATAAAGAGAGAAACAAAATAGGGGGAAACAACTAGATCCATGCAAAGAACTTCAAGGTGCTTAACATGAACCTAGACCACTTACTTGGAGGGCTAAACGCTCTTAACATGGAAGTGCTTTCATGTTAAGACGATATACTACTATTTTATTTTACTTGTCTATCTCACAAAAAGATAAAGGTCTTTTAATAATTCCACAAAGATTAACTTCTTGGAAGGTCTACTTAAGATTAAAAGGTGTAGTAAACAAAAAAGTCACAATGATAATAAATTTCATGTATGAGAGAGAAGTGTAATATTATAATTCAATTTCACCTTCATATCTAACAAGGGATAATGTCAACATTGCATTTTCTTTGCCTACCTACATAAGGAATAACAAAAACCACATGATTAAGAGGTAAGTGAAAAAGATAACATGTTACTATAGAAGAAGAAATAACATAAATAATATCAAATCTTAACAATGGTCACCAACCAATGTAGTTATTTCTTGTTGAGTTCTCAATGGAATGATATGGGCTTAGATTTTGTTTAGAGGGATGATTGCTACTCTTCTTGGTAGACCTTCTTTTTCAATTAGTTGCTTCCATGCTTGTTTTGTATCCACTACCACATTAAACAACTTCCCTCTTGCAACAACCTAAAATATCAAATACGAATTTCAATTCATCATCAAACGTAAGAATTTCCAAAGGTTGTTCAAGGTATTAACTAGGATAAAATATATATTTCCAAATTGATTTTTATATATTGAACTATAGCTTCAATAGGAAAAATTTCATAAAATCATGAAATCATCATTAAACTCCAAGGTAGTCATTGTTGAACCATCTTTAACTTTTATAAGTTGTGCTACAAAACATCTTACTTTTGATCGATCAAAATGTTTTATAGGATCATTATAGGTAAATTGAGCATTTCCTAATCAAGCTTTAAGATGCTTGATATTGGGCTTCAACTTTTGTACTCCCTCAAATTCTCACGAACACTCCTAAATTTTACTTAACACATTAGCTAGTTCCCCGAAAAATAAAAGGATTGTATTGTATATTAAGTGACTTTATCAATGAATGCAACTTTCTTTTGATACCATTAGCCTCCTTTTCTTTTGATGATAAAATATTTTTCTTATCTTTCAATTCCTTTTCTAGATGGTTAATTTTAGTCTTTAGTTATTTTGCTCCATTTTTAACACTTCCAACTACTACTTTTGCATCTACAAGTTGATCATCAATAAAATTTTCCTCATCCCCAATGTTCTTACCTACTAACACCCCTTAAAAGAGAACATCGATATCTAATTAGTTTCATTGCAAACTCACTAACTTAGTAGAAATATTCCCAAACTAAACAAGTAAATAGAGAATGATTTGAGATATTTACTACGCCATGCAAGAGTACACTTATGTGCATAAATTCTCTCAAAAGTTCAAAACAATCAAAACTATGTACCTAGTATTCCTTTTCAAGAAATTCTAAATCCTTTGGTATTATTAATGCTAAGTATTATGATCATATTACTCATTTTAAGTTGAATCAGTAGAAAATGAGAGCTTGGTATGTGATTTTTGTTCTAATTTATTGTCATTTTTCATTTCCATTGATCAAAAACAAAATTATGTTTAATTTGGTTGTGGTCATGGTTCTTGTAGAAATGGACATAATTTGAGTTATGCACTATGGTCTTTGATAGGGTCATTGTCTTCTTGAAGATCACATTTGACACACTTGGCTCAAGTGCAATACGGATAGGTATCTAGCATTAGTCTTGATCCCCCCTACAATGGCTAGAATTCAAGAGTCACAAGAGTCATCCCCTCCTTTTTGTAAGTTAAAAATTGTAGAAACAAGGAGATGTGTTCATATTTTTTGCTTCAATTTTTAACTTACAAATAGACTGGATGATTCTTGTGACTATCAAACTCTAGCCATTATGGGAGGATCAAATACTAACCCACAAAGCTATCAATATTGCACTTGATCTTTCCTTATAAAAAGTGATATTCAAGAAGGTGAAAAACCTATCAAAGACCATAGGAAGGTCAACGTAATTGTGATGACAACCTGACACCAGTCTGACTTCATTGATGTATGATTGATGACAACACTAATGATTTATTGTCACAAATTTGTGACAACTTTCCATCACTTATATAGCAACACCATCGGATAGTCCATCGTAGTGCAAGGTCAACTAATGGACTTTCTACCAAGTTGGTGTCACAAAGTTGTGACACCTTTCCATCACTCATACAACAATGTTGTCAAAAAAAAATTTGTAGTGCAAGGTCCACTGATGGTGAACAAACACTTCTTTTATGGGTCTTGTGACACTTTTCCATTGCAATATCAAAAATTTATATTTTCCTACGATAGATGGTTTGTCGCACTATATGGCCATCCAAGATGTGTTCTACGATGGTGTTTTTGGTCACAACTATGACATCTCAAGTTGTCATCAAACATTAACGACAAAGTGGATTTGACACTTTCATTTTTCGATCTTTTGAGGATTTGTTGTTGTATTAACAACATTTTGCCATCAAAAATTGGCCCCAAATGTAGTAGTCATCTACAGTAGGAAAAATATAAGGAAGATCTGATGATGGAGATTGAAGAAGGATACAAATGAGAATAAAGTTCAATGAAAGTTTTTATTTTCTATGTGGCTAGATACAATGAATCTAAAGTTGAAGAATGTATTTAAGAGACATAATTTGGAAAGATTTGGAAGATTAGAATACTATCTAAGGAGATGTTCACGAAAATTTTTGGTTGCTAGTTGAATAGTGATGAAGTTGCTATGAATGCAGATTATTGAAGGAGTTTAAGAAGAAGATCAAAGCAAGCTGAACCAAGTAGAGAAGAGGAAATATAGAAATAGAGTTGGTAAAAGTTTAAGTGTGAATCAGAGAGTGAGTGATCAGAAAGAGAGCAAGTAAGAACATATATTTGAACAAGAAAGGTAGTGCTATATTTAAACAGATCATGTATACTATTACTTTTTTTACCATTGAAGTAGAAAATCTCATAAACTTAGTGGACCTAACAAGCTTGTAAAATCCAATATGGTAACATTAATTACTAATTTTTGTAAGTCCTTCAGAGCAAGCCATTCAGTAGATAGGATTAAGGAGTGATAAGGTTGTTGAGATGTCGTTATGCACGATGCTAAATGGTAGGAATTCTTGCGAATCCCTCTCTTGAAAAGCTAATATTTTGAATCAACTCCAAGGTTTCATAGTTGTCTTGTGACACACAAAATTTTTCTTAGTTGAAGATACATATGATTGTTCACAAGGAGGCCTTTGCTGGTTCATTTTGATCTCAGATGAGATGAAGAAGTTGCACACTACTTCAAGACAACACATAAAAGAACTAATTTTTTTATAATTTTCTGTTTTCAAATGAATGCAATCTAACAATGCAACTAGAATGAATTCCTATTCTAACAAGGGGTTAGCAAAGAAAATAACAACAATTTAAAGCAAATAACATGAAATTGAAATCTTAATGGACATAAGCTATAGAAAACAACACAATTGTGAGTTAAGCTTTCAACGAAATTAGTAGGTAACCAATGAAAATAGGAGCAACGTTTCCTAGATTCCACTGATGCAATCATCAATGAGAAACTTTAATGATCGTACGATATTTCACCTCTCATCAAGTCGCAAGGCCATAGAAAGTGCACTCATGCGAGATGAAAAGTTATGCAGGCACAATTTGATGATTTCTTCTCAAGCTAGATATGTTAGCAAAATTCATAAAACTATAGCAAACACTAGAATTAAAAGATCGACAACCAGAAATAATGCAATAAACCTTTGGCTCAATCACAATCTCATGAACAAAATTCACAAAATAATGACACATTCAAGCAAGAATCACTACACTCCAAATGCAAGCACCAAAATCATAGTTTTATTGCATAATAACGGTGGCCCCGATTACATATTACAATCTAGTATTTATAAGAAATCATCTTCTCAATTTGTGTTGAGAGTGAGAGATATTCTTCATGCAATAAAATACTTTTAATCAATAAAACAAACTAATTATATACAAGCTAACAATTTAATTGTGCTTAGTAGGACTCCATCCATATTTTATTCATTAATTGGACACATGAGCCTTTACATGTCAAAAATAGAGAAATTATGGGAGAAACAAGAACAAGAAAGCCTTCAGTTGAAGTGGAAGTGTCTGGAAGTGCCAAAATTAGAAGCTAATCCTTCATTGAGCATCAATCAGAGTTAAAATGCCATTAGAATGCATTTATGATGCATGGAAAGCTCTATGTTTGCAACTGGTAGTTAACTATTAGCGCACCTCTAGAAAAGCACACCTGCGCACCCCCTGAAAATGTACACCTGCTAAAAATGTGCACCTCTTGAAAATGCACACCTACTAAAAATGTGCACCTGCTAAAAATGCACACTTGCGCACCTCCTGAAAATGCACACTTGAACACCTCCTAAAAATGCACACCTCCTGAAAATATGCACCTACACACCTTGAAGGTCCAAAAATGCAAAATTTTACTTAGTGCCAAAAATGAAATTCTGACTTTTGGGTTTTGTTCCCCTTCATATGAGAGCTATGTTTGGATGTTTGCCATTGAATTTCTTAATAATCTCAGTGACCTTCATCACATCTAATAAATCCAAGGAATTATATTATCTTTGACTTTTTTCCTGTAATTATCTACCTCTATATGGGTTTCATTAAAATCCTTAAGCTTGGTATCAAGTTCTAGAAAAGCTTCTTCTATCCTGATGACCTGTTAGATGTTATTCATCAGTAGAAACTTCTTCAAAAATCTTTCTGAACCTCTGAAAAAGTGCACTTTTATTCCTTTGATGATTTATACCCTCTTTATAGCAAGAAAACTTGCATACATTTTGTCTACCTGAAATTTCAAGGCACACGTGTTGAATCTTGTCATTGCATAAGATAAGGAACATGTTATGGTTCATGTGTCCAACCTTTGTATCTTTTATCCTTCTTCTCTCCAACTACTCTATTCTTCCCGGTGAGAGACCAAGTGATCTAGATTATCCAAAATGATCAAATGTTTGAAACTTTTTCACAACATTTTTTGGGCATTTTGTAAAATGGCTTTTTCGGAGGTCTTCTGCTCAAAATTTCAAGTTGAGACTTTCATCAATCCCTAGAATTGGGTAGTCAAAGGCTCACTATTTTAGGGATTGAAATTAGATCTTCAATTCTTCTTTTCAATGGTGTAAACAGTTCTGATTTCTAAGTTCTAAGTCAAAAGTGATGACCTTGACAAGTTGAGGACGACCTTTTTACCTACAAAAAGAAGCAAACATTAGTCCAGAGAGTTGAAAATACTTAATTAAGACAAATCTAATATGGACACGAACAACCTAGACATCCTACTCTACCTAAAAACACCAAAAAACTAATTTTATGACCCTTATATGCAAAAACATTGTGCACCTAGTGCACCTCAGAGTTGTGTGTGGTGCACATTTACCTTGTAAAGTTTTTTAATTTGGTGCCTAGCAGTGCACCTTAAGGAACCTAATTAGGTGCGCTACTACGCACCTTTGTGTGATGCTTATGCTTAAAGTTCTTAAGTTTTCAATGGTTTTGCATAGAAAAAAGGTGAGCAACTATGCACCTAGATAGGTGTGTAGTTGCACACCTTTTGGTGTTTAAAATGTCTTCCACTTTACTATTTTTAGCGCACTAGCACACCTGAGGAGGTGCACTAGGTACACTTTTTTTTTTACTTTTCCAATTTTTTTCAATTTTTAGATTTTTTTTCAATTTTCTAGCTTTTTTTGGTTTTTTTATTTTATGACTTGACGATGTGGACTTGGGCCTCAAAATTAGCCCAAATTCAAAAAAAGTAGGGGGTCCCCATTTCCAAAACGAAATGGGGCTTGAGTTGTGGAACCACAACAAAGGTCTAAATGATATTTTGGTTAAAATCCTCTAGCAATGTGTATGTAAACCTTTAACAATGTTGGCTCCTAGTAGAGCTCACTTTAGAAGAATGGTTTTTTTAGGTTGTTGGTCCTAGGTGGCTTTTCCGTTTACTCAGTTTCCACATTAAAATCTTGGTATCAAGTGTGAATTTTTTTGTGTTGCTAGTTAATTTGTAATTTATTTAATTATTAATAAAACTCGACAAAGATAGGAAAAAGCTAAATTATTTATTCATACTTAGTATTGAAAAGAACAATGGATTAGCAATTTGAAGTAAACTAGTTTGAAAAGTTAATTGGAAATTTGAATGAGATCACTGACTATTTGTTATTGATTTTTATAAAGTTTGAATTGGTATTAAACTGTTTGAAGGAACTATATGATAACTGGACATAACTAACTCACCTCTCCTCTTAGTTATCTAACAATTTGTTGTAGAGCATAGTGTTGAGAGAAAGAAGTTTAAAGAAATTACTTGAGATAAAGATCAAAGATATATAAGAGAGAGACACCAAACCTAAACAAGGATAACTTCTCCTCATGGAAAGACATAATGAAGTTACATCTATCTAGAATCAAAGATAATGTCACACATTGGTTGAAAAATAAATACACTACCCCCACTAGAAATTTAATTGTAAAGAAAATGAATGAGAAGAGGAATCACAAAAGCCTAATAATTGAGTTTGCATTTGCACTCAATGGTGCCTAGTTTGATGATATTAAGAATTGCACTACTAGTAAACAAATGTGGGATAAATTGACACTTGTACATGAAGGAGATGATAATGTGTTGAGAACTAAAACAAAAAGTATGTGAGGCAAGTTTGAAGACATGAGAATGAAAGAAGATAAGAAGGTTGCATAGTATGTAAGCTAAATTAAAGAAGTTGTCAGTGTAATTAGAGATGCTAGAGGAACTATCACCAATTTCAAGATTGTAAGTAAAGTTCTTACAACTCTTCTACCTATTAGTATCGCTACAATGGGAAATGCATTTAGGTCTTTACTAACCATTGGAAATTCAAAGAAAGAGGAGAATAGTAAAGAATAAAGAGAGTTTGAAACTGAAGATGATTTGGATAAACTAAAAGAATTGCTTGCAACAAGGTTGTAAAGAGGCAAAGGTAAATACAAAGGTAAAATATCCCTGATTTGTTTCAAATGCAATGAAGTTGGTAATTTTATTGCTAAGTTCCTAATAGAAGTAAAAGTGAGAGAAATAATAAGAAAGATCACTAATATGAAAAGAAAAAAAACTACAAATAGAAAGGAAGGAAGTCATGCTACATTGTTGAGGAGGAGTACACCAAGTCCAATTCTGATGATGACACAGAAATAATTGAGATTGTATATGTTGCAATCAAAGAAGATCCCAAGGGAGAAAGATATGAAAGTGAAATTTCCTTAATTCACAAGCTAGCAAGAGTGATGCATGGATCATAGATAGTAGATGCTCACATCATATGAATGGTGATATAAGTAAATTTGATAAACTTGAAGAGATTGATGACAATGGAACTATTAAGCTAGGTAATGATGTTCCATGTCTAGTGAAAGGTAGAGGATCACTAATGTTGAATGAGAGAATAAGATATGGTGATACTTATTGGGTACAAAGACTAAAGTATAATCTTTTGAGTTTTGCTCAGTTAAATAATTTAGGTAACAAACTGGAGTTTCATAATAGAAAGATCAAAATTTATGATGTTGAGGGAAATATGATCAGAATAGGAGTACAAACTAAAGGTAATCTATTTTGTCTTGATTGCAGTATTGATACATGATTATTTGCTAAAGTTGAGGATGTTTGGTTGTGGCATAAGACATTGTGTCATGTAAACTTTGAGAACATGGTGAAGGTTAGTAGAAAGAAAAGAGTAAGAGGCTTACTGAATTTGTAAAAACCTAAGAATGCTATGTTTAAAGAATGTCAACTTGGTCAGATAAAAAAATCAAGCTTTTCAAGTAAGACACACACTTCTAATGATATCTTGGAACTAGTGCATAAATGTCTATGTGAAGCTATTGGAGTTGAAAGCTATCATAGTGACATATATTTTATATTGTTTATTGATGACTATTATGTTCATGTAGTTGAAATCACATGATTTTGATTTGTTCAAATGGTATAAGTCTAGAGTAGAGAAAGAAACTAGTAAACCATTGAAATGTTTAGGATCTGATAGAGGAGGTAAGAATGACATTAAGAGACAATTATCTATAACAAGAATACCACACCAAAATGATATTGCTAAAATGAGAAACAAATCAATTGTCGATTGTGCAAGGACATTGATGATTGAAAAGTATGCTGCACATAGATTTTAGAGAGAAGTCATTAGCACTACTATTCATACTCTCAAATGAGTTCAGTCAAAGAAAGGAACAAATACAACACCTGTGAACTCTGGTATTTACATGCACTGAATGTAAGTTATTTAAAAATATTTGGAAGTAGGTGTTACATTCACAAGTATACATGAAATGGTAAATTTAACTTAAGAGTTGAAGAAAGAATATTCCTTGGATATTCATCTAAGAGCAAGACTTATAAATGTTTGAATAAAGATACTAACACAATAATGAAGAGTGTTCAAATGTAAGACTTGATGAGTTTGTAGTAAGGAATGACATGGAAAGCAAGAAGGAACTTGAAGATCACAATAAGTTTGTGTATGTCTATAAAGAGGCACCTAATACATTACCCAAGTTACAACAAAGAATTATTGATAATCAAATACAAGCACTCGATTTATAGAATACTTGACCCAAGACGCAGAATACACAACCCGAGCAAGAAGTAGCACCCCAATAGAGTGAAGAAAATCATGATGATCAAAGATATGAACCTCTATTGGTGAAATATGTAAGGAAGAATCATTCACCTAAAAATAATAATTTGTGAAGAAGTGTCAGGGTAATGAAAAGAAGGTAAGAGATAGTACATGTTTGATAGCTGAATTTGAACTAAGAACAGTTAAGGCTACACTTGAAAATGAAGATTGGATAATTTATATGAATGAAGAAATTGATTAGATAGAGAAGAACAACACATGGACTCTAGTACTAAGACTTGTCAACAAAAATGCGATAGGAATAAAGTTGATTTTTATAAACAAGCTTAATGAGAATGGTGAAGTGGTAAGAAACAAGGCAAGGTTAGTTTGCAAAGGTTATGCACAAGAAGAAGGTATAGATTATGGTGAACCTTTTGTACCTATGGAAAGACTAGAAGAAGTAAGACTATTATTGGTCTGTAACACCTACAAGAAATTAAAAGTATATCAAATGGATCGTAAAATTTGCATTTCTGAATGGGATATTTGAAGAAGTCTACATTGAACAACTAGAAGGATTCATTGGACCTACTCAGAGGAATATGGTTTGCAAATTGAACAAGACATTGTGAGGACTGATGCAAGCACTGAAAACATGGTATGAAATGTTGCATTCTTATTTGGTTAAGATTGAATTTGCTAGAATAGGTGAGAACACCAATCTATATTTGAAATGTGAATACAAAAATATGGTGTTAATTGCAAAATATTTTGTGGATGACATAATATTTCATGGAAATGACAAGTTGTGTAAGATATTTGCTAATCAAATGAGTAAGGAATTTGAAATTTCTATGTTTGGTGAAATCAAAAAAATTATTGGTCTACAAGTTCATAATAAAAAAACCATGAAATATATGTGACTCAATCTAAGTATGTAAAGGAAATCTTCAAAACTTTTGAAATGGAAGAGTCAAAACCAGTCGGGACACCTATAGTGACTGAAGAAAATTTTTCAAAGGAAGATACTACTGTAGATGTAAATGAGACATGATATAGATCAAGGATTGGTAAGTTATAGTATGTTGTGCATAGTAGATTAGATACTACACATGTTGTTGGTATTATTACTAGATTTACATCTAATATAAAGGAAACACACATGACTTCTATGAAGAGAATATACATTTATATCTAAAAGGAATTGAAGATTTGGACTATGGCACAAATAGGATGATAACTTAAACTTAAGTCTATATTGATATTTCTTGGGTTGGTAATGTGGATGATAGAAAAAACACAAGTGGAGGAGTTTTCTTCTTAGGTGAAAGATTGAAAAAATGGATAAAAAAGAAACAGAGTTGTATTTCAGAATCTACTACTAAGGCTAGATATATTTTTTCCATGATAAATTGTTGTAACAGTGTATGGATTAAGAAACTATTGGAAGGTATGCAAGAAGATATAACCGATCCTGTAACTATTTATTGTGATAAAAAATAGAGAAATAAATATATTAAAAAATTTGGCAATGCATGAAAAATTAAAGAACTTACCAATCAAGTATCACTATTTGAGGGAGAAACAAATGAGGCTTGAATATGTGAATTGAAAATAGAAGATAGTTCTACCAAGCCACTGCATAAGGATTCTTTTAAGTATCCAAGAGGTAAACTAGGGGTACTTCCCCTATTCAATCTTCACTAAGTGAAGATGCATGCTGTATCAATTCATGAATGAAATGTAATATCTTTATGGAGTTGATGCATGAGTTCTCTCTTTAGGAGTATCTTGAAGTTGTGAAGATGACTATAATTAAACTGATGTAAATAGTACACATAAGGTACATAGAACAACTATGAGGTTTTATAAATTTTCACATTGGAACTTATAATTACCTTTGGAATTGTTGTTAAAGGGGGAGAGAATCTAAAAGGAGAATATGTATTGAGAGAAAGGATAAAAGAGTAAGTTGAGATGTGAGACTAAAGATGAAATGAAAGAGATCATATCCTAACGGGGAGAAATGTTGAAGATTGTTGTTGTTGAAAATTCAGACTAAGTATATCTAATGGTGAAATCTATTAAAGAGAACCATAATGAAGATTAGAGAGCTCTAAAGTTGTTTTGTTATCAATACATACATTTGATTATCTTATGTAATGTTTTGTTATGTCAAATCATATGTTATGTATTGCTATCAATGCCAAAGGGGGAGATTGTTAGCCATAACTAATAACACTATGAATGTATATAAAAGAGTCGTATTAGTTTTTATGTTGTCGTTGATGTCAAGTCTTATTTGATTAGACACTATGCTAATTCAGTAGAGTGCCATATCATTTGATTGATGAAGAGGTGAAGAATGTATGTTGACTAATTCAGAGTATTGATATATATGCTATTCAATGGGCACTTGAATGAGTTGGGAAATGATAATGTAATGTTGGTTTGATTATTTTACAATCATGTAATACTATAATGTAATGAGATATACAGGCTACATTGAGTCACAAGGTGAAAGAAAGGAATACAGTGTTCACCAAGCAGTTGGCAAAGTGAAGCTAAATTTCAATATTACTTGAGCAAGTTTTGTATTATCCAAGTGTTATATTTCTCAAGTGAAATATTACTTTCATCAAATAATAGCTAAAAGAACAAGCTCAAAAAATGGAATTTGAGGCCGACTTATGATGGGAATTATGATTATTTGAGATGGTCAAAGGATAAAGTCAAAGTTTGTTGCAAGATCTATGACAAGAAAAATGTAAGGAAGATCTAATGATGGGGATTGAAGATGGATAAGGATGAGTACAAAGTTTTATGAAAGTTATATTTTCTATGTGCCTAAATGAAATGTATCTAAAATTGATGATTGTGTTTAAGTGACACAATCTGGAAAGATCTAGAAGTTTAAAGACTATCATGTTTAAGCAACATAATCTGTAGAGCTCTAGAAGCTTCAAGACTATTATTTAAGAAACTTTTAGAGAGAGTTTTTGGTTGTTGGTTGAATGTTTATGAAGTTGTTGTAAATGTGAATTATTTATGGAGTTTAAGAAGAAGAACAAGGCAAGGTGAACCAAGAAGAGAAGAGGAAAGATAGAAGCAGAGTTGGTGAAAGTGTAAGTGTAAATCAACCAATGATAGATTAGAAAAGGACAGAGTAGGAATAGAGGCAAGGTAGTGCTATATTTAAATAGATAATTTATATTATTACTTTTTAACCACTATAGAAAAAAAAACCATAAATGAAGTGTACCTAACAAGTGTGTGAAATCCTATATAGTAACATCAATTAGAGACGTTTGTAAGTCCTTTAGAGTAGGCTCTCTTTAGACAGGATCATAGAGTGATAGGGTCTAAATGGTCTTTGGTAAAAATCCTCTAACTAGGTCACATTAAAAATGTGTATGTAAACCTTTAACAAGGTTGGCTCTTAATAGAGCTCACTTTGAAAGTAATTTTTTTTTGAGTTGTCGGTCCCATGTGGGTTTTCCCTTTATAGGGTTTCTATGTTAAAATCTTGGTATCAAATCTATGAAAACTTTTTGTGTTACTACTTGATTTATAAGTTATTTACTTATTAATGTAACTTGATAAAAACTAGGTGAAAGGTAAATTATGTTACTGATACTTGGTAATGCAAAGAATAATGGATTAATAGTTTGAAGTAAATTAGTTTAAAAGAGTTAATTGGAAAGTTGAATGAGATCATTGAGTGTTTGTCATTGATGTTGATAAAGTTTGAATTGATACTAAAGTGTTTGAAGGGACTATAGGATAAATGGAAATAACCGATTCACCCCCCATCCCTTTCATTTATTTAACAATTCTTCATGTATGGTTTTTTTTTTTTTCAAATTAAAAATTTCATATATGTACAAAGAAAAGTGAATAGTTAAGTGGCAAGAACTTAGGACTAGGTTATTTTTATGCTTCAAAATTGTCTCTTAATCACTATGTCTTTGGATGCCACATATATGTAAAATTTGTTTTTAGTATGTCAAATATACAACATATAATTTGCATTCTAATATTCTCAGGAGATAATCAACCTTCAAACTTTCAAGAGGATGTAAATATCATCACATCAAAATCATAGTCCTCTAAACTCTAAAGTAAACATTCTAAAGAGAGCATTTATTGAAAGAGAAGGGTCACAAGTGAACATATATACATATTGAAATTTAGTTTAGTAAATTCTATGATAACTAGAAGGAGCACAAACTTTAACATTTACCTGTTGAAATTCTAACTGCTAACTTCTTAGCTAGTTAGCAACAACACAAAGCTGTAGGCAATTCAAGTTCTCTTTGAAACTTGTAATCTCTTATTTATCATGTATAATGCACTTTCCCCAATAGGATATGTTTATCATTTCACAATTCTTTACAAGAAATTCATGAAGTACTTCCAAATCTAAATTTATCAATACATGGCTTAAAACATGTAATAGATATTGAAACAAATTTTACCAAAATTTTCTTATCTTTTGACTATAAAAAACCTTGTTACTCTAAGATGCTATTTCTTTGACCAAGCAATCATGTCATGTGCATCTAGAAGCCTCACTATTTGATGCCTTGATATGAGTTTTAATTAAAAATATCATCAATACAAGAAAAAGAATCAATTTCTACCACTATCCAATGCATTTTGAATTAGTCACATAGTTGTGAACCTTTTTTCTAGAAAATTGCCATGATGAGGATAACACCCTTTTCATTAATAAAAGTATCAGTACATGAAATGTGTAAGACAAGACCGAGTAAACCAAAATATTCAACCAGACAAATGAGGGACATGCCGCTACATGAAAAAAGGAACCCCATCCCCACAAATCGAAGGGGCAGATATCGCAAGGGACAACAACACCTAAACAAAGAAGAGAAACCTAAGAAAGAATGAGAAAAAGAAAAGCACCATGTAAAAATAAAGAGATAAAGTGTCAAGTATAAAGATCCAAGCAGGAGAAGCCCATCATAGAAAATGTGAACTAGGATAGACTAAGAAGAAGAAACCACAATGTCCATTCAAATACCCAAACCCGAATACATGGGATAACTCTGAACTAAGAAATACATAAGAAGCAACATGTTGGCACATGACCTAATGTTAGAAAGAAGGGACTAGTAAAGTTTTGGCCTCCCATCCATGAACATAACTAGGTCTAGCCACTAGTAAGGGGCAGTACCATGCTCTTAGACCTTGTGAGTTATGACCTGATAGATGGAAGCTCCAGTTCACATGTGAATTCTTCTTGCTTCTACCTATTTGATTTATGCCCAATTTTCTTCCTGGGAGGTTATGAATTGATCACTTAAGTAGTCAATATTGAATTGATTTGGGATCGATAATATCAATCCCATCTTTGAAGGTATCTTTGGAAGAATCATCATCAAAGAAATCTTTAATGTGTGAAAGCGTGCACTGGGACATGGACAGAGCTAGTGATGAGACATGGCCAACATTGGTATTTTTAGGGAAGACCCCATCGATCCCCGCATTAGCAGACATAGGGTTATCCATATCCATGGGATTAGGAAGCTTGTCTATGATGTATTGAGTGACCACCAAGGGAGTCATTTATGTGCTCAAATTTGGGACACAATTTGGATGGAGAGGACCACATTTGATAGGAAGGGGAAGGGGTGAAGTAGCAAAAAAATGAAGATCAACTTCCATATCACTTGAGCCAAAGGATGCAACATTGACCGAAGATGGGGAGAGTGCAGACAAGATAACCCCGCTGGATTTCTTGGGCATCCACCTTTTTGGATGAGGGGTAGGTCATTCAGCCTCATAATGCTTACAACTAATATAATGAAGGAAAAAAACACCATTATTCCCTATCTCCACCATATAAAACCAAACCCCAAATGATGATGCAATATAAATAGATGATGGAATTCGATCAATGGCTAAATATGTAGTCTGGTTGTGCGCACAGAGCCTTCGAAGCCCATGTCGATATCAATCACCCATCCAAGGGCATTGCTAATTTGATCAAGAACATCTATCGACCAAAATTCAAAGGGGAGGTAAATCAACCCAAATAGGTGCATCATAGAGCAGAATAGAGACCAAGTTGAAAAAAGGGATCTATTCCTAAATGAAGATAGCTTGAGCATCAAAGGACAAAGTGAAGCCTTGAGAATGTTATTGCGGGAAAGATGTGAGGGAAAAATAACGATGAAGAATTTCCTGGAAAATGGAAAAACTAGAGAGGTATTCCCACCCCAATGCTCCTCAACCAAACTTTGAATCCGAATGTGGGGCTAATTTTTTCTGAGAATCTTGGCAATGACTGCCATCGATTTCAATGACACCGCTCTTCCGTCAACCGGATCGACCATCTTCACGATTAGTAATGTTGAATGTGTTTTTTCACACTTAATGAACTTTGATAGAGCCATACATAGTTGGGAATTTTAAGCACATAGCCAGGCTCAAATACTTAGTTTCCTACTTTAAACATAGTCAAAAATATTACCTATGAAGTTTTTTAGTGGCCTAATCCATGACCAAGTTTACTTATTGTCTTAATTATGATGTCATTAAGATTCATTTCGTTGGTCGTGTCCATCATTGAGCACAATTCTAGGGAATTAAAATACAATAACAAAGGTGCACACATCTAAGAGAGGAATTAGAACATCCAAAATTGAAACTATAATTGCCATCTCTTTAACAAATTATTTATGAATTTATTTACTAATTAGTAAAATAATTTAAATAATGAAAATTCAAGTTCAATAGAAATGATCTAGAAGTCTTATTAATCCATATTGAAGGTGAAAACAAATTTTAAAATAAATTATTCACAAAGATTGCACTAATGATATGAGAATTTAAACTTACCCTAACAATTAATATTATGAAATTTCTACATATCATTCGTAAATTATGAAGTTCACTTCTACATTCGATTATGTGTAAATCAAGACACTTCTACTACTAATGCCAGTCTAGTCAGTGGTTGTAATTGGGCCACATACCTTAGTGTAAGAGGTGACTTGAGGCCCCTCTTTTGACCCATCTGCTTTGACCTTAATATAATATATGTTGTGATGCTGAATCGCTACACAAGAAAACTATTGGAACCCTCGACTAAAAGGTACGATGAAGTGTAAGTAGAGGATTTTATTCTACAACTTTGCTATTGTTCGGTTGAAAAAAGGGAGTACAAAGTTTTTATAATAGACATGAGTGCTATATTCTATCTACTAAGATTATCTCCTATCCATAACCCCACCCAAAACTTACACAAATTTTAGGGCTTTTAAAAAAAATCTTGAATAGTGTAAATTTTAAAATAATGGTAGAAAAATCACATGTAGAACTGTCGTTGTGATGTATTGTCCATGGATTCTTTATTGTAAGGCTAACAAAATGAAGAGGAGTTTCAAGTTTCTAAGCTCACTTTTCTCTGAATTCCCTTATGAATCAGATAGAGCCTCTATGAGAGGCTCTTAACAGTCGGATGGTACATGCCGAACAGAATGTAGTAGAAGTGTCTTGATGTAGACATAATCGAATGTGCAATAAAAGGACCAATACCGAGCTTGGATTTTTGACGGAAAATTGCAGTTGCGAAAATCAGAATAAAGATGGACTTGCATGGAAAGTGTCGGAACTCATATTTGTTATGTACCACCAATTTGGATATGAGCATTTAAGATGTTGACATTCCTTTGCAAACAAGCATGATCAAAATCTTCTTGATGATGAGAAGGATGGGGTCAATATCATCTCCCAAATGTGATTCAAATTTATACACATATCAAGCTGATCGATGCACAACCGGGAACATTCCTTTCGAAACACAAAAGGCCATAATGCTATGATCTTAGAAGAGTTTTTATTGATTAAAAGCATGTATGAGCCGCTTGTGCTCACAGAGTGCTCACCCCAGCATTTGATGGAGGGTTTGGATATACATATCAGGAAGCACATAGACAGTCATGATAGCATCAGTGTCTATGTTGGGAACTGTCTTAATGCAAATCATCCATTTTTGATGATTAACGACCAGAAAAGAAATTACAATAAGACGAAGGATCATGACAGATGCTGGGTCCATAGATTGAATCTCGATAGAACACTTGGAAACATTCACCAACAGGAGTGACATTATGGAATATCCGTCGACTGACATTTGTTAATTGATTTGAATTATCAAAAACCCATATGAAAATAAAGAATGAAATCAAAGGGGTCACACGATTTAATTATACTCATTAGAAGTATAATTGGTATAAAGGATTAAAATTCCAAAGCAAAGGTCATCTGCGAGAGGTTAAAGCTAGATAAAAAGAATTAATCATGCTCTTTTACAAGAATCAGTTTTGGTAAGTAAAAGAGAACTGATCGGAGAAGTAAAGTTAAATATGTCCAAGAAAGAAAAGAAAGGGGTTCTTCTTTTCGCGGTTTTGAGAGATTGTATGCTGCGTAAGAAGGGGAAGCATAGATTGTATAGGTTTGTGACAGTTCTTCCTACGAGCATATTGTGGTTTTAAATCTTAGTTTTCCTTTTGTCTGTTTTTGTAATACTGTGATTGAAAGAATGTTTTTAAAATTTGTAAATTTTGAAGTGAATGAAAAATATCAAAAGATTGTGAGCTTCAAAGACATTAATTTTATGGTTGTTGTGTAAATCATGATTGTCAAGGATATCTACAATTTGTTCTTGAGTCAATAGCTTGCATAGCAGATTTGTGTTTACTTTTAAAATACATGTTCAATTTCTTAAACTTTATATGCAGTTGGGAATTGTATGTCTCTAATTTGCTACATAAAGATTGGTTTATTTGAGTCTTATTTCATACATTTGCCTCCTATTCAAGAATCGTGAAGGGAGCCTTTGCTTTCAGGTAAAAAACATTTGTTAATCTTATTTATATCCAATTGGGGAGCTATACCCTATAAAATTCAGAGGGGCACAATCCAATGGCAAAATGATTAAACTATTGGTGGCTTTTTGTGTCTTCACATTTGGGCAAATAAGGGTTGTTTTAGGATTTTTATTTGAAGACAAATATATTTACTAATACTGTGTCTCAAGAACAATATGCACATGAGTTATTTAACCATTGAATCATAAACAATTGTCACTGAGTATGAATTTGAACAAAAATAAAATGAAAGGGGAATTAGAAACCAAAAATAATACAAATTTTAGGAAATGGTTAAAAAATCATTGACAACAATTGTAAAAACAAAAATGCAATAATTTTGAAATATTTGTAAAACAATGCTCATAAAAATACCCATAACAATTGTATTAAAATTTGCCAAAATCGCATTGAATTGTTGAAGACCAAATTTTACAAAAAAATCTAAATGCCAAACTCAAAAGAACAAAAAAATGTAACTTTTGTTTGTAGAGAGTTGTTGCATGTACAATCATGGTACCATGAATAAGAGCAAAGGTTCATTACAACATTCTATTATGGAGTTGCTCAAATAGTCCACATTCTAGAGAGCATGCATACCTAAAATTGGATGAGATCATTTAGGGGAAGTATTAGACGAAACATTTAAAATAATGCATAATACATTTTGGGGAATTTTTGACAAACATAATTAGAAAAATATTGCAAATGTTTGCCAAATAAATATTAAGTTTTTAATGGAAAATAATAAAAATCCCACAATGACATGGATAACAAATCAAGAAAAATAAATTTTCATTAAACAACCCAAAACAATAATAAAAGAATGGCCAAATATTACAAATCAAGTGAAATATTTTACATTGCACCATCATCTACATTCAACTAAAAACATTAGTCTTCACCTAAACAAAGAAATAAAGTAACTTACAAATTGTTTTCAGGATGAATGCTATGGTAAATGAGAGAATATAGAATGAGAATAAATCAACATATTGATGTTGTATTTTTGTAATACTGTGATTGTAAAAATGTTTTTAAACTTTGTAAATTTTGAACTAAATGAAAAATGCCGAAAGATTGTGAGCTTCAACGACATTTCTTTCATGGTTTTTGTGTAAATCATGATTGTTGATGATGTCTACAATTTGTTCTTGAATCAATAGCTTGCAGAGTAGATTTGTGTTTACTTTTAAAGTACATGTTCGATTTCTTAAACTTGATATGCAGTTGGGAATTATATGTCTCTATAAATTTGCTACATAACTATTAGTTTATTTAAGTCTTATTTCATACATTAGCCTCCTATCCAAAAATAGTGAGGGTAGCCTTCACTTTTAGGTTAAAAGCATTTGTTAATCTTATTCCTTGTATATCCAATTGGGGAGCTGTATCTTGTGAAATTCAGACCCAACTATTGGTGGCTTTTTGTGTCTTTAGATTTGGGCAAATAAGGGTTATTTTAGGATTTTTATTCAAAGACAAATATATTTACTAACAGGGTGTCTTAAGAACAATATGCATAAGAGTTCTTTAACCATTGAATCATAAAGAATCAACCAAAAATAATACAAATTTTAGGGAATGGTTAAAAAATCATTGACAAAAATCGTAAAATAAAATGCAACAATTTTGAAATACTTGTAAAACAATACTCATAAAAATACCCATAGCAATTGTATTAAAATCTACCAAAATCACATTGAATTGTTGAAGACCAAATTTTACAAAAAAAATCTAAATATCAAACTCAAAAAAAAAAAAAAAAACGTAACTTCTATTTGTAGAGAGTTGTTGCATGGACAAATCATGGTACTATGAATAAGAGAAAAGGTTCATTACCACATTCTTCTATGGGGTTGTTCAAATACTCCACATTTCAAAGAACATGCATATCATTTAGGAGAAGTATTAGACAAAACATTTAAAATAATGCATAATACATTTAGGGGAAGTTTCAACAAACATAATTAGAAAAATATTACAAATGTTTCCCAAATAAATTTTGAGTTTTTAATGGAAAATAATAAAAATCCAAAAAATGACATGGATAAAAAATCAAGGAAAATAAGTTTTCATTAAACAATCCAAAACAATAATAAAAGAATAGCCAAATATTACAAATCAGGTGAGATATTTTACATTGCACCATTAGCTACATTCAACTAAAAACATTATTCTTCACCTAAATAAAGAAATAAAGTAACTTACAAATTGTTTTCAAGATGAATGCTATGGTAAATGAGAGAATATAGTGACAATTAGAGTTAAAATGTACTAAAACATATTCTTAAAATTGAATCCTTTATTTTCTAGAAAGAATGAGAATAAATCAACATATTGATGTTGTATGCTTCAAATTAAGGATTTGAATAAACATAAGAAACAAGAACTAGCATGGAATAAATAACTATTCAATTTTTGGAATCTCTCTAAATTTGCTTTTCTCTTGCTTCTTTGTACAAAATAACTTTCCTCATTGTAAACACACACACACACACACACACACACACACACACACACACATGCATACAAACATACATATACATATATATACATAGATAGATATATAGATATATATATATATATATACATATGTACACACACACACACACACACACACACATTCATATACATATAAAGAGAGATTCTTCTCTTTTGTTTGAACAATTTATTAAAGTTTTAATCTTATATATTTGATTTTAACATAGTTTTAATTTTATTTATTTTTAACAAAGAATCATTTGTGGGCCATGTCATAGGGAAATAAAACAACATTATGTTACCTTGTTCCCAATATGGTATTTAGTTACAAAGAAATGTAATATTGTCCTTTGCAAAGTTCAAAATATACCTTTTCTCATTTAATAAAATGAAACCAAACAAATTTTTGAGATATTGAAGATTCCCACAAGCTATAGTGCTCATATTGTAAATGCTTCTTTGTAGATAGTGTTGGATTTTTTTACATCTAAATTTCAAATCACACTCCATAATCCATCACCAAAATGATTAAAGAAATTTCAAGGAGATAGAAAATATGTATTAGAAACTAAGACCCAACCTAAAAGAAAAAATAAATTTTGTAGCTACATTTTTCAAAATTCATGCATTCATCTCATTTCAAGTGTACTCAATAAACCTATACAAAACTATTATAAAAATAACAACAAAATTATTGATAGGGATAGTTGCAGAGAACTTATGCTCCTAGAAGTGAGATCCCAAATTCAAATACTATAGAGGGTAGGGTATGTAAAACTTGTTGTATTATATTAAGGTGCCTCCTACAAAGGAGTACAAAGAAGTTCTAGATTAATGCTAGCATATATAAACTTTAAAACAAATAGCTAATATTATAGACTATAAAAAATCCTTTCCTTTTAGCCAACTTTACATTCTTATACACATGGGGTGGCAAAAAAATCCATATGCATTAACCATTCCTTAGTCGAAACTTGTTGCATTTTTTTTTGTGTAAAGTCATTCGAACAATGGTCCCAACCCTTGACAATGTGTTCCTTTTTGGAATGTGAAGTCATCATGGAGAGTCATTTATGAGTTAACTTATTATAAACAATAAGTTATTTTGATGACTTATAAACAAATGTAGTTTTGATAATTGTTATACATGTAGTTGTTGTAGATGCTCAAAAATGGTTTGCACCTACTCTTTCATCAATTTTGTGCACTAGCATATCCCATTTTCTCAATTCACTAACTTCGATCTTTTGATTGACTTGATCATCATTTTGACTTGTTTCACAACATTCTTTGAACATTTTTTGACATATTTTTCATCATTTGTAACCCTTTTCAATTAAATGCAAATCAATTTCAAATTGATTCTTATCTAGCCAAATCCTTTTTAGATCAATTCAAAACCATTTCAATTTCATCAAAATCATATGAAATCAATCCTAATCAATCATCATAATCCAATTTTGGGTATTGTCACATCCTTCAGTTCCTAGTTGGACATTATTAAATCCTAAAAAACCTTGGTCAAGTCAACTATCACCATCAAACCTTTAAGCATTGTTACATCCTTCAGTGCCTTATCAATAGTCATTAATCTATGTCATGTGTCCTTTGCATGTCATCATTTCATTAATTGATCACTTGAAATTTTCATGTCCCCCAGTGCCTTTTCATCATATCCTATCATATTTTTCATCAAATTTATCATTGACATTGTCGAGTTCCCTTAGTGTCTTATTGTGCCTCATCCAATTAATTTTATAGCATTGACATAGTCCATTGATGTTATTAGAACCAACCCTATCAATCAATTGCAATCAACCTGATGCCACTAATGAAGGTCTTCTCTGATACAACTAATGAAGGGATGCTCTAATAGCACTAATAAAGGGCCACACCATCCTTATCAACTCATAACAAAAAACATAACAATACATAGATAAAAGAGAAGACAAAATGCTTTACAAAGCATCCATTACTTGACATTCCTTACAAATTTTCCAAGATGGAAAACTCCAACTTCTTATAATATGAGAGAGATTTCAATATGAAAGATTACAAACCAAGAGCTTCAAATGAGCTTGTACACCAAGAGCTTCTACACTAAGAGATTCCACCAAGAGAGCTTCTACATAGAAGATCTTACAACCAAAGAGCTTCACCAAGAAGAGCCTGTGCATGAAGATCTTCTACCACAAGAGCTTATACCTTGAGAGCTTCTACCAAAAGAGCTATTTTAGAAATGCTCATAAGAATTTCTTATATAGGAACTTATCACACAAGATGCTACAAACACAACCAATGTGGGATAAAAGGTAATTATAACTACCTTACAACAAATATTAAATTCCCACCCAGTTACAACTAAGCATCACCATGTCGATCAATTAGAAAATTATATTGCCTTTGTGAGTTACAACAAATATTAAATGTATGATTTTAGGAACTTTCCACATACTTCTAAAATGACACGTACACACCTTGATAAATAAAATATCTTTTTTCCTTTTTTTTCCCCTTTCTAAATTTTTATTATTTTTTCTTCAATTTTTGTCACTTTCTCTCTCCTTTTTTTTTGTTCACACCCCATTTTATTTTGTGATATAAGATGCTCTTGCATTAGACACCCATAATAGGAATTTATTGTGAATATGGATTCACAAAATGAAATAGCCACTACTGATATTTTTCTTTTCTTTTCTTCCAACACCTAGCTAGAAAAAGTATCTATTGATGATAATACTCCTCTACAATTAACTTTGTCCAAGAATAACTCTCTTTATCTTCCAATCTTGTAGGATTTAATGCACCTTTAATAAACCCTCTAAAACCATATAATTCTTCCTTTGCATATCACACATCACTAATGAGATCTTCATGTAAACTGCCATATTATCGTTCAAATTCATCTGAAATTTAGCATCCCATGATTCGTAGAAATTTACCTCTTCCACATCTTCATCATTGTCTATTGCTTTCACCTCTTCAATAAGGCATGTAACCATTTTACTTATTTGACCTCCAACTAAGGAATTCCACTCTTCTTCTATTTTTGTAATGTTCAAATCATCTTCATCAACTTCAGGTTCATGAATATTTCATCTTCATGCCTTTCTGCTTCTTTTGTATCACATGTATGATACTCGACTATATCTTCTTTCTTTTTTGCATCCAAAGAATTATCGACATCTCTTTTCTGATAAATAACTCTTCCCTTTTGAAACTTTACTTCTAATTCATTCACTGACTTCTGAAAATCCAAGAATGCAACTTATAATGCTTCTTGATTTCTTGTTCTAATTTTCTCAAGTCTAGGAATCCTAATAATCAATCCAATCACAAAATCCATATTCTTCTTTCTCTTCTCCATACTCAAGTACTCATATAAGAACCTAGTGCAAAATGCTTCATAGTTGGTGATCTGTCTACACACTTAGATAAAATCATAATCCAGTGCAAATTGCCTTATAGTTGGCAATCTATCTACGCACTAAAGAAATCCTCCTCTAACAAACTTCACCCAACCCAAGGTCTTAGTGCTAACTTCCTCACAATCAGTGATCTGTCTACATGCTCAAGAACACTAGCTCTGTTACCACCAATGAAGGGACACTCTGGCACCACTTAATAAAGGGTGGTCCCCTTAATACTACAAATACACATAGAAATAGAGAACAACATTATTTTCACAAGAATAGAAAATGGGCTTCTTATTATATCCACAAATGTGGCTTTTCATATAGTATTTATGAAAATATGTAATTCCACATTTGTGGAGATAATAAGAAGCCCATTTTCTGTTCTTACAAAAATACTATTGTTCTCTATTTGTATGTATATTTGAGGTATTAAGGGGAGAACCCTTCATCACAATCTATGTCATTTGCAGAGTTCATTAAATGTCATACGTTGCCAATCCATGTCATGTGTCCTTAATATTTCATCAACTTATATGAATTCATCTAACATCATTTATTTCATCAATTTGATTGGTAGATTGATCCTATTTCTACATCATTACCTTTGATATGCAATTTCGTTATGACTCTTCAATAGCATTTCTTGCATTTATTTAACCATATTGGCCAATCATTTTACTAACTTTCCTTATATGGATAAATAACTCATGGTTTATTCCCATGTCTTTATCATTTAATCCATTTCATCTTGTCAATTATTAATATATATTAAGTAGTTGTTCCCTTTTCATGAATTATGGAAATTTCATAATTCCTAATTTCTACTTTCCATTTTTGAGGGGATTGTGAGTTTTTAAAATTCAAAATTTCCAAGTCCTACATTCCTCCTATTTTCTAGCTTCCACTCTTACACCCAACTCTTACACTTTCTACGCATTTCTCTTACATGTTTTATTTTGCATACATCTTTCTATGACAATTTTTTAAAATTTGTCATAATTTTTTATAATATGTCATATTTTCCACTTTGCATATCTTAGTCATAGCAATTTCTAAGTTTCACAACATGACAATGCCATCTTTCCAATTTGCTCACTTTTATTCTATTTTTGCATTTTGGCTCTCAAACTCTATAAATTGAGCCTCTTTGCACCTTTTTTGCTAACCACATTCTCCTAGAATTCTTTCCATATTGTCATTTTTATATCATTATAATTCTTTTTTTCTTTTACATTTGTAGGTATACTTTGTCAAGTTGGAGTTACATCAACTTCAACAGTGTAGAAGATATGAGAACATAGGAGCTAAACTTAAAGGGGGTTTTGTGTGTTTAATATTTTTCATTTTAGGTTTCTTTTCAGTTAGATTAGATTGGTTTGCATATTTTATGAGAATTGTAGTTCTCTCGTATTATGCATTCTCACCCTTTTTCTATCCATATGCATGAGTCATTACATTTTAGTAAGTGGTATGTAATTAGGACTTTGTAACTCAAAGTCATGCTTGGAGATATGATTTGAATGTCTTTGATTAATTCAAAAATAGGTTTTGAAGGGGCTCTAAAATGCTTTACAAAAACATTACAATTATACATTCAATTAGTTCTTCATCTCATCAGATCAAAACATGACATATCCAAAAAAAAAAAAAAAAATGACAAAAGTCTACATATCTAGCAAAGCCAATGATCACAACTAATAGATTTGATCAACAAAATAGGAAAAACATTACAAACAAAAATAGAAACCATGATATTACACCATCTTTTTTTATCAGGAACACAATAGTTTCCATCTCAAGTTCCTCCATCATCTGAAAAGCTAACTTGATTTCATTGATCTTAGAGGAATCCTGCTCCTTAGATTATTTTGAAGTTTTCTTCTTCAAGCTACCTTTGGTAAGATTCCAACGTCCCTCTCTTTTTCTAATAGTCAAATCCTCTTCAAGATTAACTTCAATAATCTTGTTGTTTCTTTTCTCTAGCATAGCATAGATACTATTTAGGTTACTAGCAACAACTTTTAGACCCTCATGATTATGGATGAGAACAAACCTTAAAAGAGTCTCATTTTGCTCTAGTTTGTCTATCATATTTTGCATTTTGTCATCCATAATTTCTTTATCTTTCAACTCTATCATAGCCTTAGTCTACTCTTCTTTAATCACATCTTTGATAATGTCTCTAGTTTTAGATAACATTCCGTCAACTATGTTGACTTCTTTCTCCATTTTATCCTCAAACTTTTTTATTTTTCCATGAGGATTAAAAAACTCATTGACCACCCATTTGTTTATTTAGAATAACTTGATGTACCTAGCCTTAGCTATATGAAGAACAACCAACATGCTATCCCTATCATCTTTGAGATCTTCTGAATCTAGATAAATGGACTTCTCCTTCATGATCTCTTCTTCAATATTAGAAATAGGGCCACTGGGTTCGAGATAGAGACCTCATGCCGAGGGATATCATAATCCTCATAATCCACAAGATTAGGATTACCTTGAACATTCTTATTCCTAACAACATCTGTCTACATATGCACAATGTTGTCTTTCTCTTGGGTAAAACCAACATTCACCTCCTCTTGAAGCTTATCAGTTCCACACTAATAATATTTTCATTGAAATTCTACTCATCTTCAAAAATTTCCATTCCCTTATTATTACAATCCTTGATCTCCTCTCCAACCTTAATTTCCAAGCCCTTATTTGTACCTTTTTCCTCATTGTCCTTAATCTCCCCATAATAACACGTAATCTAAACCCTTGTTAGACTCTCTCTCTCCACTTTGAAGAATGGAGGCCACCTCATCTTCAAGCCCACTCTATCTTTGGCCAACCTTGTCCTTTTTCTTGAGAGAAATTCTTCTCATTATCTGAATCTTCAATGACCATGCCCTTCATAGCCTCTTTTTTATTCAAGACTTCTCCAATGTTTTGCTTGCCCATTTTGTGAGTTTTTACATGGCTTCCTTTCTTTTCCTTGTTTGAATCATCCTCAGAGATATCCTCCTCTTCATCTTTAGTGATATAATCACCACTTTTAAAACCTTATGTTTTTTAGTCCTCCTTATTTTTACCATGGGGAGATTTGTTCTTTTTTTTGGAGCTACCTTCTTGAGATTCCTCCCTTTTTTCCGTACTCTAATCCTATTTCAATTCCAATAAATAACCCAACTTGTCATCATAAATGAGCAGTATCAACCCTTCATGAAGAACAAGTTTTTTTGGGTCTTTCCTATTCTTCTTAATTCTTTTTGCCAGAGAATTTATGTATAGTAAGTAAAAGATGTCCATTTTTTATGGCGGAAATGATTTAAAAAGACAAAGTGAAAATTATGGACCCTAGTTTACCTTTCATCCAAAGAGAAATACTCCATAACCACTTTAATAATTTTGACCCATAAAGGATTGATTTAGCTCATTTTAAAGAAATATAATTTAGAATTAACCAGAAGGTCTTTCTCCTTTTTCTCTTTAGTAAATTTAAGTATCACAATCTTTGAAATTTTCATATCTTTAAAAAAGTTCATACCAGCATTGGGTAACCTTTCTATTTTGGCAATTAAATCTATAGCTACCTAATGCTCCTTCCATAGATAGTGACCTTTCTATTTTTCCAACTCTCTATGAAACTTCTAGTAATTTCAGGGTTGTTTCTATGCATCTTCTCCAAATAGGGTGTAACTCCACCTTTAGCAAGTTTCTTCCACACCAGATCATCATTTTTTCATTCACGATCTTTCAGTTCTTCATGGTTAGTCCTTCCACCCATTTTCTTAGAAAAGAGGAAGTTGCAGAGAGAACAATGGTTGTTTTTTCAACAATTAGACACCTTTTTTAACCTAGAAAACTTGCTTGTTGTGATAATAATGGTAGACACTTTGCAAAAAAACACTTTTAATCACCTAGAAAGTGTGTGACATAATTATCAAAGTTATGACAATCGATGCCAACATATAAATGAAAATTGAGAAGTGATGAAAACAAGTATTGATTGTCATATCAATCATTACTAAAAATGGTCCTTGCTTTAAGGATACATTTATGTCTTTTAAATCATCTCTCATCTCTAATGTACCATTTCAATTTAAAACACCATTTCTTTTTGTACCAATATTAGTTAATAAATTTGTAGCTCTACTTGTTTCCCAAAAATCATGTGATATCTTGAAGTTACTAAAACTTTGAGATATAGTCTTGAATTTTTTTGATGATATGATTAATAGAAATGGATACTTTTACTAGTACCTTTGATATTATTAACAATGTTTAAAGAGTCTCCAACTAACCAAACATTGTTGCTTCCCTATTCTTTTGTCAAGCTAATAGCTTGCAAGGAAGCCATAACTTTTACCACATGGCTAGATTGAATAGCCAAAGGCATAACAATGGTAGCTATACAACCCCCTCCTTCATTCTTCAGAATCAACATTTCCTAGATTTTCTTTGGCCACATCATCAAAGTTAGCCTCGACCCATCCAACTGGTAGTGCCACCCAAGCCAAGTTTTTTGTCTTTTCTAATATCTTTTTTCAATCCACTGAAATTATAATTCTTTAGATTGTTTCCATCATTCATCTTGAACATTTACTATTAGCCATCATATTTTTTTAAAATTTTCTAAAAAAAATTCTCCAGTAACCTTTGTCGAAGTATGCATACCATGAAATATTTGATTATTTCTCTCTTTCAAGATATTCCATATAGCATGGGGGAGAAATATGCATTCAAATATTCTTAGCTCGCTCATTAATAATTAGACACTTCCATTATTCAAAGAAATGCCAAGTAGAATTAGGGAAAACCAATGTCAAGTTTAGCCTTTGGAAAATGAAAGCCTAGACTTCTATCAAATAGGAACAATGTAGGAGAAGATGGAATGAAGATTCAACTTCTTTACAACAAAGATAAAAAATGTTAGGAATGGTAAAACCTTTTTCACTAAGATTGTCAATAGTAAGAATCTTATTCTGTAAAAAACCTATAAAAATATATTTATCTTAGGAATTGAGATTTTATTGCAAGCTTGAGACTAGAAAGGTATTTCAGAAATTTTGACCCAAAAAGAGTAAACATAGGAAGTGCAAAAGTTTCTATTAGGATTAAGCAACCAAGTCGACAAATCATTTTGATTAGGTCTTAAAAACTATAATTTTACTTCCAGATCAATTGAGGTAAGCCTGGGATGAATCTCCTTTAATTCAATCCAATCATTGTTTCTCTAGTAGTTAATGTTAGAGTAATAAGGTTTTGTCTTATTAGTTAAATCATATCGATTCAAATATTAAGTCATTATCTCTAGTTTACCTAAACCAAAATTTGGGCATATAATAATTAAATCTTTTATTAATTATTATCACACAACCTAGGTTTTACCTATTAGAGTTTTGATTTCCTTTCATAAGAAGTGGTCTCTTTGTGATTTATTGATTGACTTTTGATTATAGAAACCTCTTTTTTGGCTCATCAAGAATGTCTCATCTATGGATCTTGGAATTCTAGCCTCTATAGTTTTTGCTTCTCTCTTTCTGTGATAGGTGTTTTCATATAGGTGATTCTTGGGAGCTATGGGGTTGAGCTTTCATCAATTTCAAAATGGTATCAGAGCTCCATAGCTTCATGCCCATGTTCTATTTATAAGAGGTTTGGCTTGGCTTTCATATCTATGCTTTTTCTTTCAAAGGGTTTCATTTTTCTTATAATTTTTGTAGTGGATCAGGGGGTCATTGATTTTTGGTGCACTTTGAGCAAAAAGAAGACATCACCGTTGAGCTCAGAGAACCCAAAAACCCCAAATCCCTATTTTCATATAAAATTTGTTTATTTTGGACAGAGTTGAAATTTGAGGCAAAAAATATTGCTCCCAATTTCGGCATATTTCCTAAGCCAATGATTTTGTAATTTTTGACAAAAAAAACATGAGATTTTTTGGCACAAAAATCAAGATTTTTTGAAACACAAATTTAGACTTTTTGATGCACAAATTAAGAATTTTTGCACTCATCTCAAGATTTTTTAGTGTGAAAATCAATATTTTTTGCATAAATTAGTTTAGCACAAATCCCAAGGTAATTTTTGGTATTGGTGGGCGCAAATCTTGAAATAGTGATTTTTTCCCCTTCTAACACTTTTTTGACCTACATGTGGTTTTTTGGCCATAACTTGCTCATCTAGACTCCATTTTTAGCAAACAAGATATTGTCAAAACTTTGATTTTGAGCCCGTCACAATGGTACAATTTATTTGGACTTTTGATGTTTTTCATTTTGTAGTTTATGCAATCAAATTTAGAGGTTCTATTTTGCATGTCAGGAGACATATCTTGAGACATTCTATTTTATAGATTTTGCTCCAGGCACATCCCATTCAATTTTTTGCTTTTCTGCATTCTGGTGGATATCTTGGTTGTTTCAGATCTGGGGATCAATTTTTTTGTTTCAAATTTTTTTCATGGATTGTATCAGCCTTATGTCTCTTTTGATCTTTGTTGACATCATTTTGTAGTATTTTTCCAAATGCACTAAGATAAAGTGCCACTCTATTACATTTTAGTATCTTGAACATCTTTGTGTTTTTTTGTACTCACACTACATTATAAAGTGCCTTGGAGGGTTTCATGTTGGCCATAGTTGCCATCATCCTTTGTCAAGTGAGTGTTCCTTCCATGATATTAGCCACATGATGTGTTTCTGACACATGCCATCATAGGTGTTTGTACTTGTTTTGTACTCTCGATGTTCTTGGTTCTTCTTTCTATAGGAGATATTGCATTTAGTTTTAGTGTCCATGTCTTACCTCTTAGCATTATAGGGGAGTTATGTTGGTTCTATTTCTTTCTTGGTTTAATGGAGTGAGCTATGTATTCAATATTTGATCCTATGTACTAGGCGATTGCAGTGGCTGAATACCTATGCATTTTGGTGAGATGGATCATTTACCATATAGACATTCTTTTATTCCTATTTTTGCAGGGCATGAAGATACCTTCCATCTTCAATTGATTAGCTCTTCAGACTTAGTCTTCTCTACCTAGTCATGTTCTATATAGTGGAGGTTCTTCATATCAATAGTTTGGCAATGTTTTTAGCTTCATTCTTTAGTGGTGTTCTTCATGATCATATTTTGTTCCTATCTTTTGGGACATTCCCTAGTTTGGAGGCTTCTTCAGTCCTTCACTAGTTATTTTCAACACTATTTCCATCTCTTTTTGGAGTAGGGTTTTTTTCCATGTGGTTTTCCTTATTTCTCCTCTTTACATAGATTTGGTTGTAATTAGGTACTTCATCAAGCCTTGTTACCAGGACCCAAGTCTCTTTCAGCAATAGTTTCTAGGTTCTTAGCTACTCCCTAAATTTATCTTAAGGGGGGGTGTTAGAGTAATAAAGTTTTTTCTTATTAATTAAATCATATTGATTTAATTATTAAGTCACTTAATATCTCTAGTTTAATTAAGTTAAACTTTGGGGATATAATAACTAATTCTTTTATTAATTATTATTATGCAACCTAGGTTTTACTTGTTAGGGTTTTGATCTCCTTTCATAAGGATTGATCTCTTTGTAATTTATTGATTCACTTTTGATTATAGCAATCTCTTTTTTTTCTCATCAAGAATGTCTCATCTATGGATCTAGGAATTCTAGCATCTATATCTTTTGCTTCTCTCTTTCTATGATAGGTGTTTGCATGCAAATGATTCTTGGGAGTTGTGGGTTTGAGCTTTCATCAACTTCAACAATTGATGCCTTCACTTCTATAGGATTTTTTGCAAATCTATGTTAACTAATAAAAATCTAGATCCTTAGCCAAGACAAAGTCCTTTAAACAAAATTATTCCCAAAATCTAATTCTCCTACCATTTCCAAGAATCCACATCTTCTCTTGACCAACAATATGTTTAGCTTTCTTAATACTATTTCAAATTTGAGATCCACTAATCAAATGATTACTTATAAAAAAATCTTCTTTAGGGGGAAATCAAAGAGGTATTTGTTTTTAATGATCTTATTCCATTTTTTTTCCTCTTTGAAGATTCTCCAACATTGTTTAGCCATCAAATATTTATTAACCATTCTCACTGATCTTAAACCCAACCCTCCTTTGTTCTTAGGTTTGCAAACAATATCCCATGACACCAAAGGAAGCCCCCCCTTCTCTTCAACTTAAGCCCAAAGAAAATTCTTCTGAATGATATCTATAAGGTCCAAATTTTGTTGGGATAGAAAAAATATTAAGAGCATACACCAACATGTTTTGAAGAGTTGATTAAAGAAGAAGAACTTTTCTATCTTGACTAAGCATTGTTCCTTTTCATCCATCTAGTTTCTTGTTAATCCTATCAATGAAGGAATTCCAAAAGGAATCAAGAGGTTTGGTTCCAAGAGAAAGACCCAGATATGTCAAAGGAAGCAAAGCTTGCAACCTAGAATTTTAGAGATTTTTTTATTGTCTATCCTTTAGAGTATTGACAAAGAAAAGATTAGTTTTGACCTAGTTGCTAAGTTGACTAGTAGAATTGGTATAAGAGGTCAGACCTATCTTCAATTTTTTTGCTTCTTTAATAGTAACTACCCCTAAAAAGATGGTATCATTGACAAACTGTTCACAAGAAGATTTTAATATAAAAAATGAAGGTTGTAAACCAATAATCCTATCGCCCTAAAAACTTTTATTAATAAACATTCACAAATGTTCAATCATCATATCCAAAAGTATGGGATAAATAAGGTCTCCTTGTTTGAGACCTCTAGAGCATTTGAAACTTTTTGAGGAAGAACCACTCACTAGGATTGCTATTGTGGACATAGAAATAAGCCAATAAATGAGATTAATAACTCTAGAATTGAAACTAGATACCTTTAACATTTTACATAAAAACAACCAATCATCTCTATCATAAGCTTTTGAGAGTCCAATTTTCATTAACAATCCTTGTTTGGTAGAAGCTTCTAGGGAGTAATGTTTTCATGCACTGTATGATAGAATCCATAAGTTGTCTTCCTAAGAATTTTCCATTCTGCTGGTTAGAGATGATTCTAGGAATAAAAATTAGTAATCTTGAATTCAGGACCTTTGAAATGATCTTATACAAAGAATTGCATAGACTAATAGGTTTGAAACCATCAAGAAAATCAGCTATGCGAGTCTTTGAATCAAAAAAATGAAGGCACCATTGATTTCTTTCAAAAGAGATTGATACCCTTTAAATTCTTTGACATCATTGATAACATCCTTAGAAACTATATACCAAAAATTCTAGAAAAAGAACATCGAGAAGTCATCCACGATTGGAGATTTATCTCCTTCAAAAGAGAAGACAACATCCTTAATTTATTTAGAATTGGGAGTCACTGGGAGAGACTTATTTTGATCTACTCTAATAGAAGAAGGAATAACTTATAAGAGAACATCCTGGTCCTCCAAATTCAAATTCTGGTCAATAGTAAGAAGACTAGAAAAATTACCCACCATTTCATCTTTTATAGCTTCCTCTTTGTCCACCATGCCAATGGAAGTTTGTATTGAATTAATTTTGTTGGCATATTTGTGTTTTAGAGATTTCATATGAAAGAATTTTGTATTCTTGTCAATTCCTTCTAGCCAAAGAGCTCTCAACTTTTGCCTCTAGAACACTTCTTCCTTAGAAATGACATCATGATATTCTACCAATTTTTCATTTTCATTCTACTTAAGTAGATCATAATAACCAACCCCTTGAATTTGATCCCGAATAATCTTAAGATCTTTTTTAATTGTTTCATTATTATCAAAGATATTCCCAAACAAATTTCTTATTCTAAACTTTTATATTGTCTTTGATATTTCTCAAATTCTTAGCCACTCTAAAAAGAGTAGTCCCTTCCACTTTAATATCCCACCAATATTTAATTCTATTAGCTAGATCTAGGTGAGCTATCCACATTCTTTCAGATATAAAAAGAGGTCTAGAGAACTTCCCTACCAAAGGATCCACTAAAAAAAAAATAGGAAAGTGATCCGAAGCAATGTGAGCACAAGAAGACATCGAGAAGGAGAATTTTGGCAACCATTTTTGGGAGAGGAGAGCTCTGTCCAATCTTACATGAATAAGATCACTTACATATCTTCTATTAGACCAAGTAAAATTAATACCCTCTAAATTAACATCCAATAAAGCCCGCCTATTGATAAAGTCTATATCAACTATATTCTCAAGATGAGAAGCAATACCTCCAAATTTTTCATTTTCTCTAAGAGGAGTATTAAAATATCCCATTATCAGCCAATAGTCATTAGGGAAAAGATTTCTAGAAATTTCAATTTTCCTCCAAAATTTAGTATGGCTAGATTTTAAATTAGTAGCATAGATATTAGAAGAGACCTACTCAAAGTTATTTCTCAAATGAAGAAACTTAACAACAATAAGATTATTTTCTATAAGAATAGGACTACCTTTAATATAATTCGAATTCCAGAAGATAATAGTACCCCCTAAGGCTCCTTTAGAGTCACTGCCAATCATGTCATAATTTTTGAAAAAGTTTGATTCTTTTAAATTTTTCCTTAGCCATTTTAGTTTCTTGGATCATTATGATGTCAGGTTTTTGATCCCTCACTATCTTTCTTAATACATCTTATTTATGAGGCCTATTGATTCCTCTTATGCTCTATGATATGACCTTCATTTATTGACCCCTAAGAAAGCTTCCTCAATGATCAATTACTTACCATCTATAATGTTATGTTTACTTTCTTGTTCTCTAATGACTTAATTTGATTTCCTTCTAGAAAGTTATTTTGGAGTTCCAATATCCACTCTCATTCTTGTCATCACACCAATATGAGAAGGATGAGTTGCAAGAATAGAGTTTTCCTTTTTGTTACCTTTTTTATTCTTTCATTTTCTATTTCTCTTTGTTCTAATCCAATCCAAGATCATAATTTATTTTGATGAAAATTCCAAATCATCATCTCACTATTAGAATTTGAAAAGATTGATAACCCAGAAAACTAGTGCAAAAAATAGATATCTAAACTATGAATGCAAATGATACAAAATCAAAATAGCAACATAGAGTTAGTCTTCAAGAGAGTAATGAAAATGCTAGAATCAAAATATCATTAAGAGGATGCAAAAGAAATTGATTCCAAATACAAGCCAAGTAGCATGCTTATATAGACTAGGAAGAGGGAGGAGGTGGCAACACTGACCAATGAGGAGAAACCATCTATTGGACTAAAGGTAGCAAAGTATCTTCCTAAGATAGCTAATGGATGCTCACATGTAGGAAGGTGACACCTCCCAACCACTTTCTAAATAAGACATGTTTTATTAACCTAAGCAAGATTATTAAAAGTGTAGGAAAAACCTAGCAATATAAGAAAAAATAAATAACCCATTAGGAAATTAAAAAAACTACACTAACACCCCCCATAACCAAAGCTTAGGTGGATGTAAAAATGGGTCCTGACAAGTCAATCCTGATGAGGTACCCATATACATAAAATTCCCTCAAAAGAGAGAGAAGAGACCCCCAAAAATAATCAGGACTCTAAGTGAGAGGAAGAGGCCGCCCCAAAAGATTAAGCATCCTACACCCCCAGCCAAGCTCGCAAATGAAGGAACTTTCTCTTAGTGAAGGGTTTGGCAAAGATCTCAACAACTTGCTTGAAAGTCAGACAATAGTGAAGGTTGATGATATGACCATGGATGAGCTCCTAAATATAGTGCATGTGGATCTCAATGTGTTTGTTCTGCTAATGATGGATTGGATTCTATGAGATCTGAATGGCACTCTGGTTGTCACAAAATATGACTAATGGTTGTTTGATCTAGATACCAAACTCAGTGAAAAGATGTTGAAGCCAAATGGCCTTAGTGGCGGCATTCATAGTCCCCTGATACTCAACCTTGGTAGAAGATAGAGCAATAGTAGATTGCTTCTTGCTCGACCAACAAATAGGACTGGAACCAAGCGAGAAGTTGTAATATGAAGTAGACTTGCGATCCTAAGAATCACCTACCTAATCTGAATCTATGTAGCCCACCAAATCAAGCTCAATACTTGCTACATAGTCAATCCCATAACTATGAGAACTCTGAATGTAGTGAAGTATCCACTTGGCTACTTTCCAGTGTAGCTCATGAGGCTCCTGCATGAATCGAGAGACCATGCCTACATCATATGAGATTTTAGATCTCATATGAGTCAAATAAATGAGACTCCTAACAAGTTGGCAATACAAGATGCCATCAACAAGTGGAGAAGAACACTAAGCCTCAAGTTTGACTCTAGAAAGAAAGGGAGTCAGAGCAGGCTTAAGTTAGCCATATGAAACCTTGAGAGTAAATCTAGAGCATACTTGGACTATGTGATGGTGATCTTGGAAGGAGACTAAAATATCTCAATCCTGAGAAAGTAATGCAACAAGCCCAAGTCAATCATCAAGAAACTATCCTGAAGGGAAACTTTGATAGCCTTAATGGTGGGTGAAGAACTTCCTATGATGAACAAGTCATCAACATAAAAAACCAAAAATAGGAGTGAATCACCTTGTTGCAAAATATAGACATTAGGATCAAAAGGCACTGAGTGAACCCAATTGATAGAAGAAAGGAGTCCATCTTGGCGTACTAGGCCTAAGGAGCCTATTTGAGGCCATAGAGAGACTTTCAAAGATGGCACACAAGTGAAGAATCCTGATGGAAACCCTGTGGCTACTCCATGTAGATCTCCTCATGAAGGTCACCATAAAGAAAAGAACTCTTCACATCCATCTAATCTACTTCCCAATGATTAGTTGCAGCAATGGCAAGAACAAGTCGAATGGAATTCATTTTGGCAATTGGCACAAAAGTCTCAGAGTAGTCAATCCTAGGAACTTGGGAGAATCCTTTGATGACCAAGTGAGCCTTGTGTTTGTCAACTAACCCATCTACCACAAATTTTATCTGATAGATCTACTTACATTGAACAAGTTTTCTTCCCTTAGGAAGAGGGACAAGACCCCAAGTGTGGTTCCTCATCAAGGAACTATACTCTTCCTACATAGTTGTATCCCACTCAAGAATACCAAAAGCCTCATGAAAGGATTGTGGCTATGAGGCAGTAGCAATGAAGACATGTGAAGCATCTTAGAATTATGAATGAGTATGCTTGGTGTCTGATAGATCCCCAACCCAATCACTTGTAGACTACAAGGTCTATTTAGCCCAAAGTGGATTGGAAGATGGAGAATCTAGAGGAGAGTCATCAACCTATGAATGATGACTAGGAGAGGAAGGAGGTGAGTACTCTTTATCACTCTCTACATTAGAAGTGCAGGTAGGAGACTGCTTAGGTGAATTTGACTCATTAGAAGATCTGTCCAATCTAAAGGAGAATCATCAACCTGTGAATGATGACTAGGAGAGGAAGGAGGTGAGTCCTCTTTATCACTCTCTACATTAGAAGTGGAGGTAGAAGACTGGTAAGGTGAATCTAACTCATTAGAAGATCTGTCATGTATTTCAAGTGACTCCAATGTCAAAGTAGAAGGAGTTCAAGAAGTGATAGAAAGGGAGCTTGAAGGTCCCTCCTCAAATTGAACACTACTCTCAATGAAAAAATCATGTGTAGTAGGATGGAGCAATTGATAACCCTTCACACCATCAAGATAACCTACAAATATTCAAGGTCTAGTTTGCAGATCCAAGGCCTTATGTTTCTCTGTAGGAATGTGGGTCCATGCTGGAGAGCCAAAAAGTTGAAAGTTCTTAATTGATGGTTTTCAACCATTCCAAGCTTCAAAATGAGTAACTCCCTTCAAGGCTCAATGAGGAACATGGTTCTGGATATAACAAGCACAATTAATGGCCTCTGCCCAATACTGTGGTGCAATAGATCTAGAGTGAATCATATAGTTTTCCATTTCCTTCAAGGATCTATTCTTCCATTCTACAACTCCATTCTGCTAAGGATTGAATGGAACTAAATTTTGTAAATCAATCCCCTTTGAAGTGCAAAATCTTTCAAACTAATGGTTGACATACTCACAACCATTGTCTGTGTGCAAAACTTTGATGGCTTTCCTAGATTGCCTCTATACAAAAGTTTTGAAGTCTTGAAAATGATCAAATACCTTTGACTTCTATTTGAGAAAGTATACCCAAGTATATCGAGAAAAGTAATCAATGAATGTGAGGACATATCGAGCCCTACTGAAAGAAGGATGCTAAAATGGACCAGCCAAATAATTGTGAACTAACTCTAGTATCTGTAAATCTCTCCATGCCTTACTTTTATCAAAAATTTTCTTAGGATGCTTACCAAGAATGCAACCTTGGCAAACACTGCTTGAGAACTGAACTAAAGGCAACCCTATGACCATGCTCTTCTTGTTGAGCTGATGCAAGTAGTGGAAGTTAAGATGGCCAAACCACTCATGCCATAATTTACTCACATCATTAGAATAAGTGAGAAAAATAGTCAAATGAGGATCAGGAATAAAGTAAGAAAATAGATAGAGTTGTGACTGATGATTTGCTCCAACTGTAGAATCATTGTGCAACTCATGTATCTCCACTGAATCAAGAGTGAACTCAACCCACTTGCCTGAACCTATGTGAGTGATCTGGTATAACAATAGGAGATTAGTTGACAATGAGGGTACACATAGAACATCATGAAATGTTCCATCCCCCACATCAACAAACCCTCTCCCACAAACCTCAATAGGAGTGTCATAACCCATCAAAATAGAAGGCATAATACATGACACCAAGGATGCAAGTTCTTCCTTAGATGAAGCAATGTAGTGCGAAGTACCTAAATCAAGAACCCAAGCGGATGGTGAGGAAGCAATTGCAACAAGGGTCTTTCCCTTGCCTTTCCCTTTGCTGTTTTCTTTTGCCTTGTTAGACCTTTCATTCAAATTTTTTTTGATATACTTAGGAACACTGATATTATTCTTCTCAAGAATGTGTGTCAAGTGATCAATTTGTTTCTTCAAACATTTATGTTCATCATGACCAAATCTTTTACAATAGGCACATTGGAACTTTTCTTTCTTAGGCTTATTACTCTTGGAAGATGGTGTATCAATAGTTTCTTTTGAAGCAACTCGTATATGATCCTTCTTCTCCTTTCTATTCTTTTGTTTCTTATCCTTACTATTGTTGTTACTACTTTGTCCTCTTTCTTCTTTTGTTCCTTGGTTGGCAACCAAGGCATGTGAGTTAGAGGACTTAAGAGTGCCCATCTAGTTAGCTTGTCCTATTCTCGAGTAAGATTGACAGCAAAATCATTTGAAGATGGCATGGTGAATTGACTACCAAGTGCACCCTTAGTAGCATAGAAGGTAGAGACAAACATAGAATATTCTAAACTTAGCTTAGAGAGAATACTAAGAATTAATTATTCATCTTGCTTTTCAATTCCGCATTGTTTTAATTGCAACCTTAGTGACTTCAATTTAGTGAAGAAATCTTGGATTGTGTTGAAATTACTTGGACTTAAACTAGTTAGTTCATTTTCCAACATATGACCCCTTATTGAATTTTATGTGCCAAATATTGTGTCTAGCTTTAACCATATTTCATTTGGTGTATCCAAAGATTCAATGTGAAATAGGAAATCAGGAAAAATAGAAAAACACAATGTTCTATATGCCTCATCACATTTGTTAAACCACTTAGGCATATCTTTATCTTTATCGGGTTGAGTTTCAAGCTCTATAGTTATCCTATTTAATCCAGCTTTCCTTAAGTGAGTTGTCATGTGTGATTTTCACTCAAAGTAATTGTATGGAGTTAGGATGGGCATATTTGTTTCATCCATGATGAAAAAAATGTAGAGAAGAAATGCCAAAAAAAGTCACAACAATGCCCCCTCCCCCCTTTTTGCTGAATCAAAGAACTCCCCCTCAAAGAAATATTATTTGGCACTTTATTTTAGTGCGTTTACAACTACTACTAGCATGAAATACTAAGTGGTCCTGATTTCAATGCATTACAAAACCCTCATGAAGAGCATATGTTGAAATTGATACTTGGGCACAATAATCAAGGAAAAAAATAGTACCACTATGATCTATTCAAAAAATTATGCACTTTCAAAAAAAGAATCACCTCGATACGAGCTCATATGAGAAAGTTATGATCCTCCGAAGCTTCCAAAATGAGAACTATGCATAGTCATGGCCGAGAATCTACAATTTGTGGAGACTTTATGCATGAAAATAAAAAAACAACTCCACTAGTGGATAGAGCACAAAAAAATAGCCAAGGTCATAACAAGAATAGTCAAAATTAAAGTTTGTATGAGCAAGAACAAGGCATTTGAAAACTGCGTTCAAATCTATGACTGCCAATGGAGAGGGGTATGGTTGTAGCTTTTTGTGCTTGATTCTAAAATATATATAGCTTGCATGCAAAAAATAAAAGATACCAAGATAATTTTTTAGTGCTACAAACAAAACTTAGAAAATGTTTTTCTTGTTGATGTATAGAAGATGTAGATGTAGTGTAAATTAGATGTCTTTAACAATAAAAAATGGCTCCAAAAACCAAGAAAAAACCCCAAAAACCAAAAGATGACATGAAAATGTTGAATTAGCTTCTTAAGTCCATTAATGGCATGCTGGAACATGCAATATTGATTGAAAACTTCAAATATGCACATTGGTTGTCAGATTTGATATTAAAACCCTAGAGATTAAAAATATTTTCATCAAAACTTTTTTGATTCTCAAGATTATTCTAAGATGCAAGAGAAGATCATACTTCATTTTTCAAAAAAATACAATAAGATCTATTAGCCCCCTCGAATCTCTCAAATAAGGAAACTAAAATCTACTCTTGCACATAGAAAAGCTATGATACCATGTTAGAATCTGAAAAGATTGATAACCCAAAAAATTAGTGTAAAGAATAGATATCTAATCTATGAATGCAAATTATACAAAATCAAAATAGCAACATTGAGTTAGTCTCCAAGAGAGTAATGCAAATGCTGGAAGCAAAATAGCATTAAGAGGATGCAAAAAAAATTGATTCCAAATACAAGCTAGGTAGCATGCTTATATAGACTAGGAAGAGGGAGGAGGTGGCAACAACACCGACCAATGAGGAGAAACCATCTATTGGAATAATGATAGCAAAGTATCTTCCTAAGATAGCTAATGGATACTCACATGTAGGAAGGTGACACCTTGCAACCACTTTCTAAATAAAACATGCTTTATTAACCTAAGCAAGATTATTAAAAGTGTAGGAAAAACCTAGCAATATAGGGGAAAATAAATAACCCACTAAGAAATTAAAAAACTACACTAACACTCACTAGAATTTTGGATATTTGATATTATCTATTTTCTTTCCTAGTGAAATTAGGAATTTTATAGTATTGTTGTTCTGGTTCTGATACTCAATAGATTTAACTTGGCTCCTTGGAAATGAATTTTGCATTTGGTTCTTTGACCTTCTCTGGGGATCCTTGTATATATTTTCATGAGAAAATTTTATTCTTCTCCTTAGATAATTCATTCTCTTTTTCAATTTCTTTAATCTAGCTTTACTAAGATTTGAGAAAAGAGAGGATTCTTCTTCTCAATCTACACTAATTTCATTAGATTTCTCTGTATTGGTTGAACAAGAGAAATATTCTCATTTTCAATAACCATAACCTCTATAACATAGATTTTCTCCATAGCATGAGTAACTAAACTCTTAGGGATTTCCTTTATCTTAGAATCATTTTGAGCCCCTATATCACTATTATGATTGGTTTGGTTTCCATTAGTAGTCTTGACTACTTTCCATTTTTCCCCCTTTTATTTACTTCACTTGAATAATAATTTTCTATTTATCTTTTATAATCTTTTAAGGTTATGGTTTAGCCCAATGACCCATCTAGTTGCAAATAAAGCAACAAAAAGGAAATGATTCATACTCCAATGGTTGCATCCATTTACCATGCTTCAAATGAATGAAAATATCATGAGGTATCTCATTATTTTGGTTGATATTGACACAAATTCTAGCACAGATTATTTGGGATCTTGTTTCTATCATTGGATCTATAGAAAGAAGCTCCCTAAAGGATTTAGCTATCCCTTTAACTACATATTCATTCTAGTATTCAAGAGTTAATCCATGGAATTTTACCCACATAGGGGATGATTCAAAGAAGGTTTCATTCAGATCTAGGTTTTGAGTCCATTTTTGAAGAGCCAAAGTAGCTTTTCCCATTATCCAATGACCTCTTTAGAGAATATTGTCTAGATATTCAACATTCAAAAAAACAAAAAAGAAGAGACCCTTCACCATAGCTACTAAATCAACTTGCCCTTTCAATTTCTATTTATTATGAATGAAAGATCTATCAGTATATATGTTAGGTCTAGCTCTAGAAAACTCGCCTACTAGAGATAAAACCATTGAAGAAATTGAATAATCTAAAAGTGAGTCATGAACAAAAATAGCATATTCCCCTTTTGATAGATTAGAAATGACATTAACTTCAAGAAATGAAGATTTACCTATAGGTTTTATCCCAAATAGGGAAGACCATTTTTGGGGAGCCAAGTTATTTTTTTCCAATCATCACCCCCGAATTTAGTCCTCTTTCCTGGATATCTTACTTTTTAGCATTTTTATCTCCTTCTACACTTACCTTAGACTATTCTTGACTCCAACTTGCTTTTTACATTTAATTGAGAGCACCCCCACCATTGGAAGCTGATCCTGTTGGACGATTGTCAACATAATTGTCACCACCTTCCTAGACAATCACCATTACTTGGAAAAGGACTTCCACATTTCATTGCACCCCATTAATCTCCATGTGATTCACCTCCATTTCCTACTACTATTTGAATTCTTGTTCCTACTAGAGCCATTTTTTAGTCTCGTACCATTTTTGAGTGGTGTTGGTTGGATCAAGGAGTTGTTCTCCTTCTATCATTGAGATCTAATAGATGAGGGGTGAAGTTGTAACTATATATTTCCCAAAAATCTAATATTGAAATATATTTACGTATGGTTTTTTTTCTTGAAATAATATAACCAAGTTTTTTCCACATAAACATTGTGTTATGTGTATTTTCTCTTGTTTGTAATTTTCCACACTTACTAATTTAATAACATTGCTATCCCAACACAAATCTATTCTCCAATTGCAAGGTTCTTTATCTTAGATTGAAACTTGATATTTGGGATTTGTGGAGTGCTCACCAATCTTAACTACATGCCATATTATTTCTCCCATTCCATTGGAAAGTAGCATCAACCAACTTATTTAATTATGCCATTAGGATCTCTCTTCATCTAGGTTCAATCATCTCAAATTCTCTTCCATTTGAAGGAAAACATTCCATTATCCACTCATATTCTTATGTAGTCATTGAGTTTGTCACCATAAATAACTTTTTTCATGTCAAATATGATATATTACACTCAAATTAGGCCAAGAGATGAGGGGTTGATATCCTTTCCATGATTACATTAGAAACGAGCTCTATGTGCATTTTGAATCCTCCATAAGAGATGATTTTTTATGAGGAGCCTACATTTTTTTAACAAGAATCTAAATTCAAAAACCACAAGGAAGCTTTGAGGTGGGGATGCATGCATTCTTATTTACATAAGGTTCCTTATAGTTTCATATCAATATTACAGGGGAGTTTTTTTTGGGTTCCTACTCTTTGTCACAATCTAGAAACACAATCATTACAAAGAGATGTTGTGCCTTATCTATATTTCACTTGTGTGATATGTATCAATTAATTATAAACCCCTTACTATGTACATACAATTATGTGTTGTTATTGTAGACTAAGTAGAGCAAGTTTAGTACATTGTTTTTTTTATAGATAATGGGCTGAAGGCTAGATTAATTATTACTATGTGTTAAGCTTGTGACATTGGAATGATAGGGGAATAAGATGGAATAAACTCAACTTAAACATACTAACATCCTACAAAGAGTACACACGGAAGCCAATCGCAAAATTGCAACAAAGAGACCATATATTTCATAGATTTACTGATTGATTACACAAGCTAAACAATACTTAACATGCTCAATTATGAGGCCTTCCGGGTTGTAGCCTGATATAATGAAATCACAACATTAGATTATAAAATGTGCAGTCTTTTTCTACCTTATTTTACTAACTTCCACTCTCCTACATCAAACCCAAGTGCTTATATAACCAACTAGACCACAAGTTGGCTAATCAGGTATATACTTACAATATAGGTCCAATCTTGGAGATGTAAACCATAACCCAAGTGCATCAATTGTTTAGGAACTCCTTTTGATAGGTCCAAACACAAGTTAGGAGTCAACTCCCAACTTTACAAGATGCCACAACATCATAGGAAACTATGCAAAGAGAAATAACATGCCTTGAAGGATGAAATCAATAGGAAATAGAGACTAGAAAGAATGACATAGAAGTCAAGAAATATGACACATCAACATTTGTGCTCTTAGGGTAAGAATTAAAAATAGTTCCTCAACATCATGATAACTATGCATAGCACAAAAATCAAGGTAGCAATGACTACACTATGAATAGTAACATGTACAAAAGATAAGAAATGTTTTTGGGTGATGCAAGATTGCTCCTTGACCCAAGATGCTCCTGCATTAGACACCTGTGGTAAGTAAATAACTAATGTCCACATAAGACATCCATGATGCTCTCATCTGAATCAAAAAGATCCAACTCAAATTGTGTTATCTATGAACTGTCTTCATGTAAGAATTCGCCTTAGGGCAGAATTCACCCAAGGCCAAGGAACTCAAACACAAGCACAACAATAAACCAAAGAGATTATGATAAAGAATGACAATATATTTATCAATATTCAATGTAAAAGTACGCTAGGAGTGCTTGTATATAAAGGCCTCTGAAAAGCTTCTAGAATGCATAGAAGTCAGCAACATGATAAGTCATACAACAAGACACATGTCCACCAGATATGGGTTATCCTCTATTAAACATGGGAGTAAGGGTGATGATGAGAGGATAAACCTACAATGGTGTAGCATGCAAATTAATATTGTAGATAATATGTGCTAAAATGGGAGTGCAAATAATTGTGTTGTCTACATGACAACTTAGTAAATGATGCAAGCTCTAGTGTTCTAGACACCATGTGCAGAATTAGAGTTGTGTACTTCTGTGTTGTCAATATGACAACTCATGAGAGTACACAAACTCCTAAGTGTCTCACCTAAATAAATAATAAAATAATGCATTAACCTAAGTAAACTTAAGTAAAGTGTAAATAGAAAATACTTAGTTACACCAACACCCACCCTTAAGTGCAAGTTAGGGGAATGCACTTAAGTTCACAAAATCTAGGATGCAATGCATGATGGGTCCTGGCTACTAGGCCATATTAGGTACCCATGTACATAATGAAATGAAATCTCTCATAAAGTGGAGAAAGAGGGAAAACCTCATGGGAAAAACCCTCCCCCAAAAAGAGAGATGAAAAAACTAAATGCATAGATGGATGAAGTAATCAAGACCCCCCCATTACGACATACATCAAGTATATACAATAGAGAAATGTGAGAAGAACACTATCCCAAAAGAGTAAAAGGTCCCCCTCACAAGAGAGAAGAAGAAGATAGACAAGGTAGTCTCCACCCCCCAAAAATGAAGAGCATTTATTAGTGATAGCTACCTTGATGTAGAAGCTAATTCAAGAATGTTGAATAGTGCTCCTCCCCTTGGAAGAAACAATATCATTGGTACAAGTGAGATGTGGAAAGAATCCCGATGATCATTGATGCCTCTAAAACTTGTTCAACTATTCCTATGAAGGAAGAATGTACTATCTACTCAATTGATAAAGAAACCTCCTACAACTATTGTACATAAGTATCCACAATCACATCAACCTGTGAAGATCGATCATGTAGAGAATGGACATGAGGGTTAGAGTGTGCCCTCACAAAAACTATAGAAGGATCTTCTCCATCAAAGAGAAGATGTATATCATCAATGATGTCCTCCAAATTCACTATGTATGACTCCACAAATAAACTTGCAATATCTACTATGTAGTCATCCTCTATTTTTGGAGCTAGAAGACAAGGTGTACCCTATTATGATGGGCCTATCACTATGGAAATATATGCATGTGGAGTATGCTAATATCATGACATCTCACTATAATTATCGATAGAATCCCACATCTCTAAATCTGTTGAAGCACTATCGCTAGTGTCACTATCAGTTTCCACATTGTATGATGTGCAAAGAGGATTAGAGGATAAGTTAGGTGAACTTTCTACAAAGTGTACATCCTTCTCCACAAAGATCTCATGTGTCTGAGGATCCATAAGTCTATATCCCTTCACACTGTCTTCATAACTGATGAAAGTACAAGGCTGAGGTGATGGTGCCTTGCATCCCTTGGAAGATCTATTTTCCCATGCAGGACAATCGAAGACTTTGAAGTGTACCACAACTGATTTTCTACCACACCATACCTCAAAAGGAGTCTTTCTATCTAAGCCATTATGAGGAGACATATTAAGTATGTGATTGGCACTGTTGATTGCTTTGACTTCAAGTGATGGATCTAGATACTTGGCTTTAATCATGTAACTTGCCATGGACTTAAGAGTTCGTATCCTCAGTGCTGTAACATCTATCTCGTGTCGACTAAATGCTTGTGAATTTTGAAGATCAATTCCCTCAAGTTTGCAAAAGTCTTTAAGTCTTTTGTTCACATATTTTCTTTCATTGTCCATCCTTAGAACCTTGATGGTTTTCCTTGATTTTTGTTCAACATGAGTCTTGAAGGCTAGAAACTTATCCAACGCTTCATTCTTGTGATGAATAAAGTAGACCCAAGTATACATGAAAAGTCAACAATAAAAGTGAGTATGTAGTGACCTTGGCTGACTGATATCACTACAAAAGGACCTACTAGTACCATGTGAACCAACTAAATGATAATTGGTGCTCTTGAGGACTTCCCTTTTATGTAACTTCTCCTCTAGAGGATATCCACTGAACCTGTTGAACATTCACCTATGGAAAAGTTGATTGTAGGTAGACCTTTGACCATTTTGTTTGAGAAAAATTGTTCAAGATAGCAGAAGGTAAGATGAAAAAACCACTCATGTAATAATTGGATGTGTGAACTTGATTGAGTGAACAAGGCTTGTGAAGGAGACTTGGGCACAAAGTGGGAGAAAGAATACAACGTTTTTCATGATTAACTTTTCCCACTACAACCACTGAATCATCTTTTAGACTATGTACCATTACTAAGTTAGGAAGGTACTCAAATTTATGACCATCTCCAAGGTGAGTGATTTGGTAAATTGAGAGGAGATTAGAACTTAGGTTGGGAACATAGAGAACATCTTTGAACTCTCCATTTTCCATCTCCACATTTCCTTTCCTTTCAATTTCCATTTTTGTATCATCTCACACAAAGATGTGCAGTACCTTTGAGTGCTTCAATGAAGAAAAATCTCCTTTTGAAGAACCCATATGATAGGAGGTACCTGAGTCAAGAATCCATTTTGTTGAAGAACTTAAATTTTTCATAAGTGCTTGTCCTTTTCCCTTTGAATCTGAAGAAGATAATTTCTCCTTGTAAGCATTAGGTAGTGGAACATTATGTTTCTTCATGATGTTGGTCAACTCATCAATATTTTTATGATAACACTCATGTTCCTCATGACCCAATTTCTTGCAATAAGCACATTTTTTCTTGTCCTTATTATTCTCCCCCTTCTTATTTGAATTTGAGGAAGACTTGACTTGTTGATTTGATTGTGGTGTTGTCATTTTGACATCCTCTGATTTGTTATTCTTCCATTTATTATTCTTGCCCCTTCCTTTATTTGAAGATTGACTAGCTAAATTTTGAGAACCCTCATTATTGGCCACCAATGCCTTACACTTTGGCAAATTGAGAATACCAATTGATTTCAACTTTTTTTCTTCTTTATCCAATAGTTCAGCATAGTGATCAAAAGAGACTTTCTAATAGGTAGACCCTAATGTAGTATTTGAGGTGTTATAAGTAGAAACAAATGTGGAGTACTTAGATGGAAACTTATTATGTATGAGATAGATCAATTTGTCATCTTTGAAAGGACTCCCACAATCATTAAGCTTTGTCCTTAGTTCATTCACCTTTATGATAAAATCCTGTATGGAATCAAATGCCTTTGGATCTAAGGAGACAAGTTCATCTTTAATTTTGAAAACATCTTCTTCAAACACTTTACCATATAGGTTTTGGAAGGTATCACAAGCTTCCTTGGATGTATGAGACTTCTGAATCTGATACATGATCTTATCATCAACCCCCAAACAAATATCACCTAGGGCTTTCCTATCCATAGTTTTCCAATTAGTGATTTGACTGGCAAATACTTGATCACCTATTAGTTTAGGAATGGTACCATCTACATATTAAGAAACTCCTTTATGCATTGAATGACACCACATTTTAATGGAAAATGTAGCATAGTTATGTGGAGTTAATTTTGAAAATTTAAAATTTCCGATGATGTAGAAAATTAAAAAAAACTGCAAAACTGGAATATTACAATGTATCTCAGATATACAACAAATTTGAAGATATATCAAAGTATTACAATGCAGAAAAGGACCTAATTTTGAAAGTGACACTTTTGGCCACACAACCCTATAATTTGATTACAGATATGGAAAGTAGAAAAAAAATAATGCACTTTCCAAAAAAATAGAACCTATTTTCGTGTCTAGATGAGCTCGTATGGAGCATTTGAAGGTGCAAAATACAGGATTGGACAGGTAGAGTCTCCAAAAGATGTAATTTTTGGCAAATCTATGTACTAAAATAAAAAAAGAGTTGCACCATTGAAAATTTTAGGAAATTCTACCCAATTTTAAGAAAATCACACTTGATTTGGAGTCCAGATGACTGAGATATGGCCTCCCAAAGTTAGACTGCAAAATCAAAAATCTATTGGGAGAGTGGTTGGATCAAAAAAAGATGAGATTAAATTTGACGGTCATACAATTGTCGTAGAAGTTTAAATTCACCCTTGAATGATAGTTAGATGATCGACAAATTTGGGCTAGTGAACTTGACGATGTTAGCAAAAAGTCTACCCCTAGATGATGTCAGAATGATGTAATGATGATGTCAACAGCTTAGGTGGTGGTACAGAAGTGTATGGAACTATACATAATAGTATGACAAAAAATTGACGTGTACTGCTTAGTCAAAATAATGTGGCGATATGCAATGTTAGGAGTTGACTATATTCTATGTGATGAGGTGTCAAATTAGGTGTTAGGGTCCATGTGTATAATCTTCGTCTGCCACATGGATGGGTGTTGTGACTGCCATGTGGAAAGGAATTTGCATTGACAGGAATTTTCCACTACCTATCAAAGAATTAATGTTATTGCCAGACTATTTGACGAGAGCCAGGAGTCCTTTTTGCATTTGTCAGTTTTATTTTTGCTATTGCTAAAATGCATTTTACAGTGACCAAAGATTGCAATCAATGGTAGGGACTTGTTGGGCCAAAACTAAGATATGCAGGTGCCAAATTTTGAGTTTACCATGCCAAAATTTTTAATTTTATCCCACATGTAGTGTGGGTAAAAACTTATGAGTTTTTAAAAGGAAACCCACTACACATACAAAACAACAAGGTCGCCGAAAGTAAGAGAGCGGGTTGTTAGTTATGTAGTGAGGAGGGTCGATTGAAAAATATGTAGGCCATGGAATGTTGTGTAGCCAAATTATATTGGTCAATAATTGAAGGACTAAAAATAATGGATTAAATGGAATATTCCTATGGAACAAATACAAATATTCCTCCTTGCAGGGTTGGGGTGTCACTGCCCAGTTTTGCAACAAAAAAAAAAATTCTTTGCAAGCCTGACTGGGCAAAAAAATCTGCGAAAATAGAAATTCAAAAAAATAATTGTAGACAATCAAATTAATTTAGATCTAAAAATAAATGCATAGATTAATTAAAATGACCATTCCCAAACTTGCAAATCAGCCTTTGGGTGTCAATTTGCAAAAAAAATTGCCTCACGATCAACTTTAGCCTAGCATAGGTGAATTTATAGTTGATCTTCACCAAATTGATGTTCTGGACACAATGGCGAGGTTCGATTTGACTCTAGATGCTCCCAATTTCTATAGATTCTTTGAATTCTAGTCAAGGTGCTGAAGTAACAATAGTCTCGAACTGCTATGTGAAGAGAATCTCTCCAAGCTCTAATACCATGTAAGAATTTGTCTTAGGGTAGAATTCACCCAAAACCAAGGAACTCAAACACAAGCACAATAGTAGACCAAAGAGAGTATGATCAGAATGACGATATATTCATTCAATATTCAATGCGAAAGTACACTAGGAGTGCCTATATATAAAGGCCTTTGGAAAGCTTCTAGAATGCATAGAAGTCAGCAACATGATAAGTCATACAACTAGGCACATGTCCATTAGATATGGGTTATCCTCCATTAAGCATGGGATTAAGTGCAATGATGAGAGGATAAGCCTATAATGGTGTAGCATGCAAATTAATGTTTTAGAAAACATGTACTAAAATAGGAGTGTGAATAACTATGTTGTTGACATGACAACCCAATAAATGATGCAAACTCCAGTGTTGTAGACACTATGTGTTGAATTAGAGTTGTGTGCTTCTGTGTTGTCAACATAACAACTCATGAGAGTACACAAACTCCTAAGTGTGTCACTTAAATAAATAATAAAATAATGAATTAACCTAAGTAAACTTAAGTAAAGTTTAAATAGTAAATACTTATTTACACCAACACTTCATTTGGTTTATCTTTCCACTCAACAAGGTATTTCATTTAGTATTTTCCTCTAGCGCCCTTGCTTATTCTGTTATCCAAAACTCACTCAATGATGTCAACCTTCTTCTTAAGATAATCTAGATTATCTTTTAATTCCTCATCTACTCAAATCAATGAAATATGTCTGCAATATTGAATATATGTGAAATATCAATATCTCTAGGTGATTCAACTTCAAAAGCACTTCTATTGTCAAAATTTCTCAAGATCTTACAAGGACCAAAATTCTTCTCTTTAGCTTATTATAAGTGCCAACTAGAAATATGTTCTTCAAATGAACCATCACTTTATCTCCAACCTCAAAAAATTTATGCCTTCTCCTTTTTTTTGTTTTCTATTTATATCCAAGGTTACTATCTTCTAGATTCTTTCTTATTTTAGCATGCAAAATCTTCATGAAATTTGAAAATTCTTTAGCTTCAACACTTCTTTTTACCTCGGTGTTCAAATCTCTCAATTTATACTCCCTTTAGGGTTCAATCCAATAACTATTTTAAATGGTGTCTTCTTGGTGCTTCTATTCACATATGTTATATGTGAACTCTTCTCCCCAAAATCAAGTCCCAATTACCAAGTTTATTCCCAACCAAATATCTCAACAATTTACCTAAACTTCTATTCACAACCTCAGATTGTCATCAACATGTGGATGAAGTATAGAACTTAATTTTCACTCTGTATCCATTTTCTTCCAAATTTTTCTCCAAAAATGACCAGTAAACTTAGTATCTCTATCTAAAAATAATAGTTTTAGTAAAATGATGCAATCTTACTTGAAGAATGATTCAGCCAAATGTACTGGATCAGATGTCTTCTACGATATGAAATGAGTCATTTTTGAAAATCTATCAACTACTACCTAAATATAATCATTATCTCTCTAAGTTTTAGGTGAACCAAGAACAAAGTCCATACTGATATTTTCCCAAGGTTTGTTAGGCGCAAGCAATGGTGAATACAATCCCAAATCCTAACTAACTCCTTTTGTTGTTTGTAAAATTTAGCAACCTCTAACCATCCTCTATACATCCTTATATATTTGAGGCCAAACTTACCTATCATAAATACACTTCACTATTTTATCAATTCTTAAATGTCCAGCAAGTCATCCACTATGTTTCTCCTTCATGATGTTATCTCTCATTTATCGAATAGGTATGCATAGTTGAGTTCCCTTAAACTACATGTCTTCTTGGATGAAGTAATCAATCCACTTATTCTTCTCACTCATCAACTAGTTTTTACAAGCTTCCCAAGGTTTTATAAAACCAGGATGAGTTTCATACAAATGCTTCAAATCAGCAAAACCAAGTACCTTAACTCTAATTTCTATTAGCAATTTTCTTCTTCTACTCAAAGCATCAACAACCTTATTTGACTGTCCACTTTTATGTTTCAACATAAAGGCTTTTTTCGCAAGTACTTAACCCACTTCATGTGTCTTTAATTCAAGTTGTTCCAACTTTCCAAATACTGCAAAGTTTTATGGTCAATGAATAACACAAAATCTTAAGGCATCAACTAATGTCTTCATTTCTTCAAAGCTTGAATAATAGCATAGAATTCCTAATCATATATTGAATATTTCTTCTTATCATCATTCAATTTCTCACTATAGAAAGCTATTGTGTCCTTCTTGACTCAAAATAGCTCCAATGACACTTCCACTAGCATCACAATCAACTTGAAAAACTTTACTAAAATCAGGCAAAGAAAGTGTAGGCAACTCTACTACTCTCTATTTCAATGTTTCAAAACTCATACGTGTTCCATAAGTCCATTTGAAATCCCTTTTGTCATCTCTCATAGTTCTTGTCATAATAGTACAAATTGAACTAAAATTTCTTATAAATTTCCTATAGAAACTTGCCAATCCATGAAATGATCTAACTTCCCCAACATTCTCAAGTGTGGGCCAATCAAAAATAGATTTTACCCTTTTAGGGTCCATCTTCAAACCATCTACTTAAATCATGAAACCAAGATACACAATTTTCTCTTTCATGAATGAACATTTCTTCAATTGTGATATTGCTATTAGGATTTAACTGTGTGATTTTTGAGTCAAACTAATTGACCCATATTTCATGAGTAGTAGTTCAATGTGAATCCATCTCTCATGAGAATAAATGGAACACTTAGCACTCATTGGATCTAGGTGATGCTCACAGGGGTGAAGCACTGGGACTTCCCGGGAGGTCACCCATCCCAGTACTACTCCAGGCGCACTTAACTATGGAGTTTCCTCCATGGTTAAACCCATAGTTAAGCGCAGAGGAAATGGGTTTAACCATGGAGGAAACTCCATAGTTAAGTGCGCTCAGGCTAGAGTAGTACTGGGATGGGTGACCTCCCGGGAAGTCCCGGTGCTTCACCCTTGTGAGCATCACCTAGATCCAATGAGTGCTAAGTGTTCCATTTATTGTTATGAGAGATGGATTCATGTTGAATCACTACTCATGAAATATGGGTCAATGAGTTTGACTCAAAAATCATGTAATTAAATCCTGATAGCAATATCACAATTTGACTTGTTGTGGAAATTATCTCCTACTTATCAACATTTCTTCAAGTTAATCAACAACTTCTCTTCCTTCAATCTTTACATTACTTGTCTGAAATCCTTAAGATGTCCTTCTTTAGTCTTACTAAATTTCAAAATAACATCAAGGTATACACTAATTCTTTTTACCAAGAATTTCTTCAAAACTTCATTCATCAGCCTCATGTAAGTACTAAGTGCATTAGTTAAATCAAAAGACATAACCAGCCACTTGTACATAGCTCCATTATTCTTAAAAGAAAATTTACATTTATTTATGATATGTTGATAGCCATTTTTTAAATCAATCTTTGTAAAATACTTTGTCCCACTCAAACAATCCATTATGCCATCCATCCTCGGCAAGGGAAACCTATACTTCAGTGTGATCTTGTTAATAGCTTTGGAATCAATGCACATTCTACATTTTCCATTCTTCTTAGGTGCCAATACAACATGTACTACACAAGGACTCAAAATTTCTCTAATCAAACCCCTTTTAAGAAATTATTGTACTTGTCTATTCAACTCAACATTCTTAGCAGGTGTCAATCTATGTGATGCTTTATTAAGAAAACTAGCTCTAGGTATCGAATCCATTTAGTGACTAATACCTCTCATAGGAAGTAAACCATCTAGTACATTATTAGAATTGATATCTTAAAACTTTTCCAACAAAGATTCAATCTCAAGTGTATGTTCTAGTTCATCTTGTTTCTCGGTATTTATAGGAATCAAAGAAAAACAAACATTATGTCATTTTACATCTTTAGCAAAAAATTTTCCTTCAACCAAACATACTTTAATTGTAGTACAATTATTCTCATTAGTCTTTATCAACTGAAAAAAAAAATTCTTCTTCCCAACCCAAATAGTATATTGATTCAATGTAATATCATGCAAACCCTGTCTATCATACTACCAAGGTCTACCCAAAAGAATATGACAACAACCCATATGCATAATATCACACAAGACTTCATCATGATAATTTCTAATTTCAAACTTAACAAGGTATTGCTCACTTACAAGTAAGTTATGCTCCTTCTAGATCCAAGCAACATGATAAGATTTAAGATGTCTCAGCCTTTGCAACTGCAATTTGTTAACCAACTCCTTAGATGCCAAGCTATTTTAACTTTCACTATTAATGATTACTTTGTAACATTTTCCAACAATCTTACATCTGGTCTTGAACAAACTTCTTCTCAAAATAGGTTCTTCATCAATTTCCTTATTCCAAAAAGCTTTTCTTATCATCAAGTTCTCACCATGCTTAGGTTGATTAGACGTTTCAACAACTTCTTCACAAGCCAAGGTATTTCTATTGCTACCTCCAACCTTCTTACTAGAATTACTACTTTCAAAATTTTTATGTCATTTTTCTCCACACTTGAAACAAGTGCCCTTAAACCAAGATCACTCTTCTCTCTTACCACCATTATTATTCCTAGAGTAACCCATATAGCTACATCTAGTGTAATTACCTCTATTTCTAGTAAGTTTTGTTGGTTCCTAAAACTGCAGATTGGAATCCTACAATCCTTGCCTACTCAATGTTGGGATATCTCTGAATTCATATTTGCTCATTATTTAAGATTGAAAATGGAGACTAGAATTTTGGGCTCCATCAGTGGCTCTTGTTGGGGACATATGCTCCTTGTGGGTATAATGAGATTTCAGCTATCTCTAGAGGAGTAGACCCAACATCCATGTTTAACATGATGCTAGGTGAAATTTGGGTGGCCCTAGGCCCCCAAAAAGTGAATACTGCTTCTTTCCTCTATCAAACACCTAATTTTTATCCTGTAATAATACATTACTTCTAATCCTGATATTATATCCTTGCTTTGCTTGATTAGTTGTTTGAGAAAAATTTAGACCACTGCATAATCTATCATCATCCTTCATCACATTTTTTGGATTATAATTTATCTTTGTCAGAACAACAAGATTAGAAAAGAAATAAATTTTATTACTATTTAATCCAAATATCTGGCCTCTTGCTTTATTGATTCGATCAATATATGTGAAGAAAAATATTCAAAAGAAAAATAATAAAAACTTAAAAACATCTCCCTAAGCATATTGTTTACAAATATTACCACAAGGTCTTCAAGGATACTTACCTCAATATGTTGCTCATACTTCATAACTATATCAAATGCATCATCCTTATGTGCAATACTTATTGATTATGCTTAATCAATGCAGTCCTTGTTATTTGACTTTTGTTTTATTGTTGAGAATTTATTAAGTGTATTATGATTTGTGTATTATGATCTTTGTTGATTGGAGGATCCCCATGCAGTTGATTTGTTATACCAATATCTAGATCAACTTTCTCTACTTGGATATCTTCTAGCACACAATTTGCTTGATCTCTATACTTCAAATGTTGACCTTTCTCCTATTTGTACTTGTTTGATTTCGTATCATCTTCATATATCTAGGATAATTGAAACATCCACTTTTTCTTGGGTCTTAATTAACAACTAACATATAAAAATAAATAAAATTATTACTTCATTTTCATAGGAAGACAGTTATAATAGTTACATTCATGTGAATGAGATTAACAGTTACAATCAATTAAACAAAATTTCATAACTAAAAATTGAAAAAACCATCAATGAATTTATTGTGGAAATTAAAATCTACATACCATGGAATTCAAAGCCAAAATCAATCTAAGGATGCTTCTGCAAACACCCAAGTTAGTCCACAAATACCACTTAGGATCAAATGACAATTACCGTCAAATACCACTATATCAATTGGGGCATCACATACCACTATATCAATTAGGGCATTAATTACAATTGGATCATTTAAGGCATCAGATACCATTATATCATTTAGGGCATCAGATACCACTATATAACTTAGGGCATCAGATACCGCTATATCTTTGGGGTTTTCAAAAACCTCCATTTCATTTCTTTTCTTCATATTGCTAACTGTGGCAATAACATAAGATTAGAAGATATGCTCATAATCATTATTCTTATAAATGAAAGACTTAAATAACAATCTTATAGATATATTCTGTAGTCAGTTGGAATATCAATCAATCCAAATGGTTATCAATTACATTGACAAGAAAGGTTGCTTACATCAAAGGAATAATTGAATTAAATGATATAAATTAATCCATCATACTTTCTACTTTATAAATATCATAAAAGTAAAAATACCTATTACCAATAAATATTTGAATGCTCAACTTATCTTATTAGAGACGCATCTTGACATCTTGCTGAGAGGGAAAACATTGTCAAGGGCTTAACTACCCAACCATGGACCTTAAACTTATCCCCACACTTTTTTTAATTAGAAAGACCCTCCCTACTCAGAACATACACGAACAAACTTGTCAGCCACTAAGCATCCTTGTATCTAATCACACCACTCAACTTGACAATAGGAGAAAATAATAAACTTGATCATGCATGAGCTAGTAAATGATTCCTTTTAAACATTGTTATGTCAAATCTAATTCTATTTCATGTTATTGAAAATTCCTTTCTCTCACCTCTTCACCTTTTCCATGGCTATATAGCCAATGAATCCTAGGTGCTCGGCTCTCAGAGAAATTGACTCTGTTTGTTAATTCATGAATATTATATATTTCCAACTTATCACAATTTGTGACTTGAAAAATGTGTTCAACAATACTTGCAAAAAATATCATTTGATTTGGATTCCAATGGCATAAATAAATCATGATTTTATAACATGGTTTCTTGGTTTTTACTTGGAAGCCTTATCTCACCTTCATATCTTTCTATATTGAAAAAGGCATCAAGTAGAGACATTTCAGGGTCCTCTTCCATGTTGCAATTTGGATCTTCATATTGTTCATAACACATCTCTTCCTCATGGTCCACATCATGAAATACAACAAGGAACCACTCCTTCAATTCCTTCCATGATGAAATACTATGTGTTAGCAATAGGCTAAATGATTCCTTTGCAAAATCTTTCAAGGTTCTTACAAAAATCCTCATTGCATGACTTTCCAAATCCACATTGTATGCATGTAAGAATCCATAGAAAGCATTCAAATGATTGAGAGCACATTCACTTCCATCTTCATATAATTTGGGTGCAATAAGTGAAAATCTTAAATATAAATCATTAGGATCATATTTGAATATTCCTAGGTCTAATAGTCTATCTTCACTTGGAAAATATTGTTTCCTTTTCTTTGGTTGGAACATTTTGCAATAACAATGTTTGCTCTTTCAAGAATAAGAAAAGTACATTTCTCTAAATCACTTCTCTCAGTAGAGTCACTAATGATCTAGACACTCCTTTTGTTAAAGTACCAATCAAAATACAATAGAGTCACCACCTCTGAATAGAGGAAATGAATAGTCTTCAAGAATATGAGTTCTTCCTTCCAGTAGAGTATATCTTACCAAAGATTGAATCTATAGAAAAAGCTTTAAAAAAAAATACAATGCTTCTACAAGATCAAATCTTCATAAAGAAATTTAAAACTTATAAAATAATTACAAGAGATTGAAATTTTCAAGGAAATTAAATGCACTGTAAAAAACTTATCAATTTAGAATTATAAATATATAAAAAAAATTTAACAAATTAAATAGAATCTAACTCTTACTAATCTTGAAATTAAAAACTCTTAGGGTTTTCTTTGCAACTCTCCCCAGTAGAGTCACCAATTTGTTGGTTCCTAATACTGTAGATTGGAATCCTACAAGCCTTGCCTGCTCAATGTTGGGATATCTAACCGGTTAAGGCCAACTTGATGGGATTGATCAATGTGATCCAAATCCCCTGCACTTCAAGCTCTACAAAACCAAGGCGGGTGTACCTAACCCTAAACAAAACACTTAGATCCAAGACACTTATAGTAGATTGATTAGAATGTGAATGTATTGAAAATTTTCCTAATGACAAGAATTATAGAAAAACTTTAAACTTGAAAATTATGAATTAATAAATAAATGTGATAATGTTTTAAATAAAGAATGAACAAAAAAAATGAATATATAAATTCCTCAATAGAAAGAAATGAAATAGTTCCCGGCATATGTAATATGAATCAAGAGTAATATAGCAACCAATGCTTAATTAAATGGGAAATCAGAGTCAATATATAAGTTGACACATACAACTTTATAAAGTTCGATGTATTTAAACTATAAAAAAAATTAACAATTCAAACACGATGGATCAATTATATAAACACAATTTTAGACTAGTCTAGGATGCACTTCAACTCTTGTGATATGGAGACAAACTACACATAAATATGGAAACAATTAAATATTTCACAATATCTATGTTTATCAAGTTTAAAATGCAATAATGACCTAGTCCACTTATTCAAATTTTGAAATGTTTATAGAAATTAAATAAAATATTTATATAGGACACAGCTTAATAATATTTCAACTCCAAATTTTAAAATAAATAATTATGATAGAAATAAAATCACAATAAAGACACTCCTTATAGATGATCCATCCATTTCAAATTTATCTGGATCACACAAAATTTACCCAATAATTCAATCCACGAGCTTTGTTCAAGAATTCATTTCTTTGCCAATAGGAGAATATAATACATCATAAGTACCTCATAATATATAAAATTTTAAAATATGAATATGAATTGTCTTACTTCACATTTTCATCTCATATTCATAAATGATAAAAGGGTGTGAGACTTTTCCTTATAACATTATGACCCTTCATAACAAATAACTAATCATTTGTTATATGGTAGTATAACCTTGGTATAATTTAATGTAACTTTGTTATAATATAACTGACAGTTCATGCTTATGGTTCCATCGATTTCTACTCTCCAATTTCCCTCGTGTGTCTACACTCCCCATGAAGTGCCATCTTATATCTTCTTTTAATCAATAATTTTTCCTTCCACTCCATACTATTTGTAGTTTGCATTTGAGCCAGAACTTGTTTGTGTTTTTTTATGTACCTACAAGAGACATGAAGTATGTTAGATACATATTAGTAATTATTGACACAAAACTCTTGTATACTGGAGTCACATATTGTCTCCCATACTCTTGCATTTTTCAAGCTTTAATGACAAATGCCCTATGACCTTCAAGACTTCAATTGTCATATTCATCTACCTTGATTTATCCATTTATCAAGCTTCAATAATTTGTGACATTCTCTATAATTCTTTCTCCATGACAAAATCATTAAATGTTTATCCATTATAAAAGAGTCTATTCTACTCCATACGGTGATGCCTAGAAATTTTTTTTATTCATTAAGAAACTTAAATGCTTCAAACAATTTTATTCTTCTACCCATGCTAATTGCTTTTATCTACATGTCTTTGAATTGGGATTTTCATAGAGTGGATTTGCTTCTTGTACGTCTTGCTACTGTTACTTCATAGAGGAGATTGTGACTTGCTCAATATTAGTTGTTGTTGATGCCACAATATTTGATTGGAAACCCTTAATTTGAAACTAGTATCATATGTTCTCTGCCACACATGGCTTACTAGCAGGCTCATATTATCTGTATGGCATGCATCATCAATTTCATAGCCTTCTATTAGTTTCAAATCTCCAGATCCTCTTGATCTCTTTTGCCATATTCTTGCAACAGATTTTTAAAAAGATCAGATGTTATTTATTAAAAAAAACTTGAATGATATTAATTCCTTATAGATTCTCCCAATGCAGATCAGACCCAAATGAATATATAGATAACTTGCTCTTATATTGCACATGTGGTTGCTAACTTCATCAGGCTACCATAATTCCAATGTTTAAAGAGTCAAATTGTCATGATTATCATTATTCATGTGTTCACTAAAGATGCTCTTTTCACATCCATTCGATATTATGTACTCTCTGCATGATGAGATTAAACTGGTCGCACTCCAACCCGATGGCAAGCCACTATCATTCTTTTTTATTTTGATGTGTGCACCTTAAAAATTATTAGATATATATTAAAAATTAAGCTCAAATAGTAATACTTTGCTATATGAGAAAATCAATAAAACGTAGTAACTTGTTATACAAGATTAGAATGAATAACTTTTATGACATATGAAAGATCATGTTGTAGCAGTGCTTTAATTCATCATTGATGGACATGTATATTGCTCCATGATTAAGCCCAACCAAGTTAAGTAGACCTTCACTACAAGGATATATGAAAGCAGTAACATTTTGTCATTAAACTATATCTATCCAGTGAGCCCTGCATATGAACACAAATCTCCAATTCCTTTCTTTCTTCAGATTCATATTTTCTCATTCTTCAAGATTGAAAATGGAGACTAGAATTTTAGGCTCCATCAAGTTGTTCTTTTCATTCTATCTTTCCTTTATCTTGCATTGCATTGTCAGATTTGCTACCTTCTCCATAGGTTCTACCTCTACTTCTTTGAAATCTACCACCTCTTCCTCTTTGTCTTTGATCATGTTTGTTTGACAACCTTTCTTTAGCTTTTAGGGAATATTGATATGCTTCTTCCACACTATCCATCTTAACATAGTTGATCTTATCTTGAATAGATGTCCTCAAACCATTTAGGTATCTAGCCACCTTTTCAACTTCATCATCTACATGTCCATATCTAAAATCCAATTTGTAGAATTATTTAGTATATTACTTCACACTCATGTCCTTTTGTCTCAAATTTTTCATTTTTCTCAACAAGATAACTTGATAATCTATAGGAAGGAACTTCTTCATTTTTCCAATCATCCTCGCCCATGTCTTGATCTTTTCTTTTCTCTTTTTCATCTTTCAATTTGCAAGAGATCTCATTAAAGTGAAGCATGCCCCCTCAACTTTGTGACAACTATCTTCACCTTCTTGTTATCAAGAGTTGTTTCATACTCAAAACACTTATCCATCTTAGAGATCCAATCCAATACTACATTAGTCTCAAGTCTTCCATCCTAGCAAGTAACTTCAACAATAGTCTAGAATTAGCACTAGACAAGACTCTAATAAGTCTTTCCTCATCTTGTTCCACTTAAGGTTCAGGATTAGGATTAGGTGTTGCTTCTTCATCATCACTAACATCCTTAATATGTACACCTCTTCTCTAGGTTGTCTCAAAAGCTTTATGTCTCACTGTAATCTTCCTTAACATGTCCATTATAACATAGTCTACATTGCCTTTGCCTCAAAACATTTTGACAACAATTCCTACAAGATCATAACCCTTTTCAAGTCATAGGTCATATTTCAAATCTGCCACCCTACAACCAATCCAACTAAGGGTCTTCACAATCTAATTCACAAGAAATAACTCAAGTTCTGATACCACGTGACACAAGAACGCTAGGGGAATAAGATGGAATAAACTCAACTTTAACAAACTAACATCCTACCAAGAGTACATGGAAGCCAAATAGAAAATCATAACAAACAAACCATATATTTCATAGATTTATTGATTGATTACATAAGGTAAACATAAACAGCCATTCTCGGTTGTGAGGCCTTTTGGGTTGCAACCTTATACAAAGAAATTACAACATTAGATTACAACTCGTGCAATCTTTATCTGCCTTATTTTACTATGTTCCTCTATCCTACATCAAACCCAGGTGCTTATATAGCCAACTAGACCACAAGTTGGCTAGTCAAGCATTTACTTACAATGTAGGTCCATCCTTGGAGATGTAAACCATAACCCAAGCAATGAGCATCAATTATTCACACACTCCTAATGATAGGTCCAAACACAAGTTAAGAGTTGGCTCCAAACTTTGTAGGATGCCATGATATCATAAGAAACCATACATAGAGAAACAACATGCTTCACATGATGAAATCAATAGGAAAAAAATATGACACATTAGCATTGGTGCTCTTAGGCTAGGGATTGAAAATAGGTCCTCAACATTATGATAATTGCGCATAACACAAAACTCAAGGAAGCAATGCCTACACCATGAACAGTAAACAAGTACAAAAGATAAGAAATGTTTTTGGGTAATGCAAGATTGCTCCTTGATCCAAGATACTCATGCATCAACTTGAGTAGATTTGAACCCAAGACCTCCCATATGAGAGGCTCACAAGTTACCATTGTGTTGTAGGCTCTTGCCTCAATTTTAGTATATAGTTACACATGCTTAGTGGTTCCTAATTTTTTTTATCATAGTCAGTTCATTATATATTGTTGTGGTACCCACAAATTATAAAGCATTTCAGAGATTGGATCTAGTTTGTGATTTGGTTCACCCATTTAATACACCAAATAAACCTTTTTCTTAATGTTGTTGGATTAAAGTCTTTGAATGTGAAAATGATAGTTAAAATGTAATAATGAGGTATTTTAATGGTCATGTAAACTTGTTAATATTACTAATAAATATTAATGTACATTTTAGATTGATATATGCATTTATCTTTTATCAAATGTATCAATTATAATATTTTCAAAAGGATTTTTATATAATTCTATTAATACTTAGTTGAAGACATTATCTTATTATATTTTTTTAAATCTCTTTACATGCCATTTTTTTAAACTACCTTGATTTTTTAAACCCTTACACAATGATTATCCTCTAAAGAATTAAATAATGATTTTTACACCACACTTTCAACAAGAAAGATGTTTGATTATTATAGTTAACAAACCACAAAACACATATTTGTGAAGCTGAGAAAATGATTTTGCTCATATAGGTTGATTTATACCCCCATGTGGCTACAAGAAAAAATAAGATAAGCAACTATATGGGGACTTGCACTAACCCTGACTATATGGGAGCCTTAACTAGCCCCATGTCCTTCATGACCTAGACTAACCCCATGCCCCCATGAGGTTGCTAATTGTTCCCATGTCATAATTTGGAATCCATCTCTTTACTTTTGTGGAACAACTATGGTTTAAAATTTAAAAATAAGCATTGACAAAATGAGGGCTAAAATATGCAACAATTTATTGAGAAAAATGAGACACGACTTCACAAGTTATTAGGAATCAATCATCATGAGGCTACTAGCTAAAAATGTAGCTTAGCAACCCCATGAAGATCTACAATAAGTGTAGTAATTTTTTTGCCATAAATCTTATATAAACACTTCAACCTTAAGAAAAATAGTATTCCTATTATAAGCAAGAGGCCAAAGCCATTCATTAAAAAAGTAAAAAATTACAACCCAACTTGAAAGGCACTGAGAGGATGAAGTTGAGTAGAATTCCTTCAGTTTTGTCTATCATTTGAAAGATAGGAAAGAAAGATAAAATATGTGAAAAAAAAAATTCTTTATGCATCCTATTGACCATTCAAAATCTCTTCATCCAGTTTAGTCCTAAAATAACACAACCAAACCACCAAACAGCTCCTGGTCTACTTTGTTAATGTGTTAGTTTGTAATATACTAAAACCAAAAATCTAAAATTTGTTATTTTTAAACCATATAGCTTAAAATGAGACAAGATGACTAAGAACTATCAATAATGAAAGAAAGAAGATGTAAAAAAATATAGATGAACATAAGAAGCATTTATTTATTTTAAAAATAGAATTCAATCTATATCTCACAGATAAAAAGTCTTGATTGATAGTCATAAAAGAAGGGGATTGAGGTTCTTCTTCCTCTAAGAACCCTTCATCCTCTACTGTTGAGGTATCCAAACCATTACCAAAACTAAATTTCCTATTTAGAAAGATCTCACTTGCAATAATACACTATTTTCAACATATTTATCCCTTTAATGACGTCCTATCGTCATCAATATGTAAATATTATCTACCTTATCTTATTAAAAGATCGATTCCTTGATTAGTTAACTCATCTGCCCTCTTATTCCCTTCACAATATATATGGTTGATTAAAAGTTTTTCAAAATGATTACAAAGAACTAGGTCTTTGGATAATTGAGCATTTAATCTCCAGTTAGTGAGGGAGCCTTTCCTAAGGGCATTGATTATTATGGATGAGTCACCTTCTATTTCTAGTTTCTTAAGTCTCAATTCCTTCCAAAGATCCAAACCCTCTACTAAAGCATAAATTTTTGCCCGATTGCTGGTAGCTTCACCAATTGCTTTGGCTATACATGTAATATCTATCCCTCCATCATTATGAATGTTGCACCCTATACTAGCCTTACTAGGATTCCTGCTAGATGCTCTGTCAAAATTAAGCTTATACCGTCCTCTCTTAGGAGCCTTTCAAACACATTCTTGCCTACTTATGTTACTTTGAAGGTCCCCCTTCCCAAAGAAGTGGAGGACGGGGGATTTTCAATCTAATCCACCTACCGCTCATCTTCTCATCCCAATGAGACATTTTTACCACTTTGTGGATCATATATATCAATTAAATGTTTGTTAATTCAATGGTTGAGGCTTCAATTTTATTGACAAGATGATCAAACTCCATTTTCTTGTCCTAAAATATTCTTCTATTTCTCTCCAAGGAACTATGAAAGGAGAGGAGATCTGAATGTTCTTGTAAATGGTATTCGATTTGAACAAGGGCCAAATTGAGAGAAAACTAATGATGGAGTTATTGAAGGTTGAACTCCAGCCTAACTTAAAACACAACTACCACCACTAGTGGTTTAAGAAATAAAAATTAAGAAAAAGGCAATAAGTCAATTCCTCTTCTAATTCACAAAGGGGACATCTACTAGGACCTTGGTAGCCAATTCTCCTAAACTTATCTACTATCAGGGCTCTATTGTTGAGAACAATCTAGGTGAACACTCCTACCTTAGGGAGGCAAATGTATCCTAGCAGAGATTAGTAGGAAGAGTACTCTTCAAGAACCTTAGAGAGGTTTCTATAAGCTTTTAACCCATCCTAAAACTATAAACACTGCTCTTACATCCATCCCAAATAAGAGAATATTTACTTCCATGAAACATAATTTTCCTAGAGGATAGCATATTCCTCAAAAAACCATTTTCACTTAAAGGAATTTCCTCCTTATCCAAGCTTTTCCAATACCATTTAAGACTTCCTTGTTCAAAAAACACATAATCCTCAACCCTAGGATCCCACTTGAACTCTAAATAACCCTAACTGTAATGCCCCACCCAGAGATCCTTGGAAACAAGGATGAAAAACAAGCCAAAACAATTTTTTTTTTAACAAGCGTAAGTGCACATGATACAACCTACAATAACCAAACGATCGCAACGGAAGACTGAAAGACAACCAAGCACTAACGGATCTCCAAACGCCACTACCAACCAGAACACAACCATGAAAACAACAAAGACCTACCAAGTTGAAAGACATAAGCTGACTCTTGGAAACTGGCTAAGTCTGAAATCTTGAAGCCCTGAAATTTGGCTAAGTCTGAATTTTTTAAGCCTTAATTTTTCCTAGAATCTACACCTTAGCTCGCAGAGGTCTAAAACCCATCTCAAATGAATCATCACATATATTAAAATATATCTTAAGTATAAGGAATTATTCCTTATACTTAAACGATATATTTTAAACCCCAAAGGACTACAATAGAAACCCAAAAAATTGAATTTCAAAAGAAACCTCCTAAATACAAAATGCAACAACATAGGCTTGAAGAATGCCCAAATGGGTATCCAGATCAATTCTCAAAAAGATCAGAATGCTAAAAAAAGTGCCAGTTGGTGGCACGTGCAAGTTTTAACCAAAGGGCGTGTGACACTTTTTACTAAGGGAGGGCGACATTTCTCCCTTACTACGTGCAACACTTCTCAAGAAGGCATGCGATATTGGAAAAGTATCGCATGACATTTCTCATGAATTCGTGCGACACTCTTCCAGTGTTGTATGATACTTCTCCAGTAATGCGTGCGATACTTTATAGTATCGTACAACATTCTTTCTATGGGCATGCGATACTTTATCAGTGTCACACAATGCTAAACAAATGTCACCCATAGAAAATAAAAACACTTCAAGAACCTCAAAAAAGGCCAAACACACAGAAAAAGCTCCACACTGGGGAGTACTGGATCCACATTCTGAGGCAAGAGCACTCGAACAATAACAGAGTAACTGAAAGATTGAACACTAGAATCTAACCATCTACCAAATAGAGAAGGGAAAAGAACGGAAAGGAAACATCACATTCAACTGAAAGAAACATCGCAATACATAGTAAACATTGCAATGAGCAAAATAACCAACTAAGTACGTGATTCCTCCCAACCGTCAATGACATCATAGGACCATTGTGGGCCCTAGCCATCCCTCGCGCATAACATCCCAAGCCACCCAAAAAATCATTGGTGTTGTCATAATAGGGACGTCACTACTAAACATGCTACAATGTAAGTAAATAAAATCTAACATGCTAGTAGTAAGCATAAGATAAAACTGTAATCAGATAACATCATCTACTACATGCTAATCATCATAATGAGGAATGCATTAAAACTAACATCATCTAAACATGATAACATCATAATGAGAGCACAAATCACAAGAAGCATACTCTGTATACCGAAGTACCAAGTGACACATCCAGCTACAGTCGTACTAGGACAATAGACCATATCTGTACACCAGTCCCTAGCAATGGTGAAGGTAGCTATGCCTCCCAACCACGTGGCACCCGTAGGTCCACACCCGTCATGCTGATGGAGATAGCGATCCAACCACAAAAACACAAAAACACAACAACCATGGCTAACACTCACACCAAGCAGTATGATGACTAAAACCAAGACATAGACAATGCATAAACTACAGGTCCTGGTCAGACACCTCAATGGGCTTACTATGTAGGGACTAACATCATGGAGAGTTGCTTGGCATCGAAAAGCCCAAGCTAGGACTTGCATAGATTCAACATCCCTCAATGAAAAGGCTCTTGTACCCCAAATATTTTATTATCTTAAGATTATTACCACCCAATATTTATTTAATTTTCACTTAATTAAAGCTTCCTTCGCCAACCCTCTGGGCATAATGATCACTAGGCTGTGAGGTAGAAGGCCCCTCTATATGCTACCCTACCCTACCCATGCTCATCCAACAATGAGTCCCTGTAGGCATGCAAACTCCCAACCCAACCCCAATGATCACAACTTTCGGAAGTACCATGAAAGATTGAGCCCTGCAGGTCACCCGACAATGTACATGTGTGTGGCGCACCACCATCACAGAGATCATATATAAGGACAGGATGAGAATGCAAACAGAAGTCAATCGAACGAAAAACATAATCGGGATGACAGATGCTACACGCATCCCAAAGCAATGAAAGATGCAAAAGTGTTCCGACTGGTATCCAAACAGATCATCTAGGTCCATGAACCACAATGTGCTAAGAAAACCTGAGAAAATAGGGCGGCATGCAAAATGAGGTAAAAACTCCAAATTTTGGAAAAATTCCAAAATTAAAACCCATTTGGCCTTTGGGTTCAAAAACCCCAAAAATCCAAAAATAATTGAAAACGGATACCGTATGCAAAAACAGCCCAAAAACCCAAACCCCCATTTCAAAAATAGGTAAAATGTTCATACCCGACCAACCGGGCAGAACCAACAAATAGAAACGGAGGGGAACACTAGTTCTCATCCTCCTAACATATAGCTACAAGAAATGGAAGCACAAACGGAGTAAAACCAATAAAACGGGAAGGCCCTACCTGATGGAAAAAGGGGCAGAAACCGAAACCCGCACAATAAAATAATCAATTCGCCAAAACTACTGAAACTAACCGCAAAGCAAGAACTCCTCAAGCTGAATCCAACGAGACCAACCTCGCAAAGATCCCATGCTCACAGCTCCCAGAACAAACAAAACAAGAATCCTACAGAAGAGGATTTCCAAATTTCTCTCCAAATTTCAATTTCGAAATTGTGATAAGTGATTTATGAAATCACTTTTCCAATACTTATTCACTTTTTGGGTGAATAGTCGATTTTGGAAAATAGCTAGCTAGAGTAGTTAAACTCTGAATTGACCCAAATGAAAATAGTTTATTATCCGCAATGGGATTTCACCTAAGGCAAAGTTGCCAGAAATTAAATCTGAAAAGATTAAAACCTGAAAACCCCAAAAACATAGAAAAACACTTAACACTTTCGTGACAAATGCGAACTTCTAGATGCACAGACATACTCACTGGTCTAATCACATAATGCGAATGAGTTCGAATTTACTAATCACCGAAAGGTTTTGATCTAAACAATAACAATAAGGGTACGTCGACCATATAGGAACGACATGGGTAAATATGAATAGTTGAATCACTAACTCCATGTGCCACTGCCAGGGATATAATTCCTGCACACTAAAACACACGATCAAGTGCAATGGCAAATAATATCATAGCCGAAGCAACATGCATTAAAATACCTATTTAATCCATTTACATCACTCACATTCGCAAAAAGCATAAAGATACACGAATGAAGTAAATAACCATAGCATAGAATCCATCTCATAACATAATCAACAAATAGGTCCAATACATCATATAACTAGATACCATCATAGATCTACTATCATCTCAAAATGGCATCAACATGCAAATGTGATAAACTAAACAGTATAGCAGTAAAGCATCTATGGTACTGAATCCAAGTATAACATTCGACCCTCAAGTCATCATAAGGTACAAAATAATAAGAGTATCAATTATCTCTTGAATCAAAATAGACAAGACATAGACTGCAAACATGAGAGGCACTACACTAACTATTAGCTCTATTGGGAGATCTGGTAAAATTATTGCATGATCTACTTTGAAATCTCCCACATTCTTTGAAGTGAAAAAGGGTTCCTAGTCCAAAAATTTGAAGGGATAACTATTGAAAACTAGGGTTTTCGTTTAAGAAAACTATTTTTTAAATCTAAACTGTCACAAGTTATGTAAAGAAAATCATTTTCCATAGCTATTAAGCCTATGTGATTTCCTAAGAGATTTATAATCCATTCAACTATAGCATCTAAATCTATACTAGGGCCAGTCCATTGAGCAAAAACTCCAAATCTCTAGCATTGGCATTGGGGTTATGTGCAAGAAGTTGTGGTGCCAAAAACATGACACATAAAGTTTTTTTTTTTTAAATTTTCAAAAGTGCATGCATGCTATAGCGCGCAAAAGTAATTTGTTTAATAAATGGGCTACAAATCCATGGCCCATTTTATTATTTTTATATTTCTCCTCACAGTGTGCACGTAGATTGAAGAAATTGAAGAATTTTGTCACCCGCCTCCTTAAAATGTCTCCTTGTCACCGAAGTTCAATATCGAGATCATGTCATATGTTTTCTACTCTTGTTTTTGCATTGTTTTGCAAGTTTTTACATTGTTTTGTAGGTTTTTTTCGATTTTTCTTTCAATTTGTTTATTTATTTAGATTGCAATTGGTTTCTTATCAAGAAATATAAATAATGAACTGCCAAATCCCCAGCCAGATCAACAAAATCAAAATGAAAACCCTCCACAAGATCCAAATAAAACCCCTCCACAAGATGAAAATTAAAACCCTCCACAAGAAGAGTAAGAAATTTTGCAACCTACAACAATTGGAAGACCTCTTCCTGGCACCCAAGACAACATAATGAATGAAATAGAAAGAAGGAAAAATGAATTAGAAGCACTCATTGGTAGGTTGAAAGCTTGTGAACAAACCAATCTGATGAGAGCACAATTGGCACCCTCCCTCGAATTCATTATGACCCATGTAGCTTCTATTAGTGGTTAGTTAGATATTTGGTGTATTAAGAAGGATGAACAAAGAAGATATCACGCAAACAAATTATCATAACAAGATATAAAAAGAAAAAGAAATACCAAAAGGTAGCATTTGTGCATTGTTTTAAAAGTCCAGAGAACAAGATATTGTTAAACATACAACTAAAAGGTTCTCCATCCATTGGTGCATACATGATGGTATTAGAAATAACTTTTAGTATAGATGGTGGATGGTCTTTGATGCCCCCCCCCTACAATAATCACGAGGTTCCAATGTATTTCTTAAAGAAATTGTAATGTGAATTTGTCCTTGGGGAGATCCCCAATTATTTTGATATATTAGAATCTCAAGGTAGAGATGGGGGGTCATCATTTGAGAGGCTGGGGGCACATCGTGACCCTAATGTAGTTAGGGCACCTATTGTCAAGCCACAAGGTGAGCATGTGATTATTCCTTTAGTTGTGAAGGAATGTGTAGAGACCAACACTCTATGGACTATTAACTCTTTGACTTGGACCCTCATTCATTTCACAAGTCCATTAGTTGAGGAGGAGCCTTATGTGCATCATGGTCACTTGTGCACATCATGTGGATCCTTATGCACATTTGGTAGTCATGCTAGAGATAGTATGGATGATGGGCTAGTTACTGATGAATTCTTGAGTGACACATTTGGCATCGAAATATAGGTAAATTACAATTATAATTAACTATTTGATCACATTTTGTATGTATAGTGAATGACTAATTAATTAACATGTATTGACATTGTTCAAAATTCAAGGTAAGAGTGTTGGTAGCCCTAGTACAAATTCCCTAGGCCCATTTTTCATTCCATCGATGAGTTGAGAGGTATGTATCAATTTAATAATTTAAATTAATACATATATTTATTAAGTAATCATATGAAGGATTGACAAAAAAAAAGTATGCATGTGCATCAATTCTCTATTGGACCATCGACATTCACAAGGGACTCCGAGCCTAGGCATGATATGAGCTTTGTAGAGGTACATTTATTTCATGTTAATTTAATTCATTTGATTATACTTGTTTCATGTTTCATGTTATATGTAAATTGTATTATATGACATGCAGTTGTTGACGTCTGAGATTCCTCATCTTCACTAGTCCATCGATCATGGAGTTGCTACAACAATGGCTAGTTCAGAGCCATTGACTGAGGTATACAGAATTTTCTTAATTTTAGTTGTTATTATTTATAGTTAGTATCAAAATTTCTAATGTTATTTATAAGTGATTATATTGATTGAATTGTTGTAGAGCTTTATTACCCCCAATTATCTGCGAGCCTTTGAGGTGGACATACAGAGTGCCTGTTTGATGGTGGTAAGAAAATAATTAATTTTGTGTGTAGATATATTTTATTTCAATGTATAATAATTATTTATTCATATCTAGTTTGTTTGTATCAGCTCGAATTAGAGAAGAGCTTAAACAAGAGGATGAACGAGCATGTGAGAAAGGCCCCATCATCCCCATTATCTCCCTCTGCACGACAACTAAAGACCTCTAGGGAATTTTTTCCTTGCCCTCATGGGAAGGAGAAGATATAGTTGATAGAGACACATGTATAGGCATTAGTGGACATATATGTTAGATTTTATGTTAGTGGACATATTTGATATACATTTGATGTATATATGACATTTTATATTTGATGTATGACATATATTTGATGCATGACATTATTAGACTTATGACATTATTGGTTATCATAATATATTATATGTTTGTTCATGTATGACATTATTGGTTATCATAATATTTATCTTATTTTTCTTGTTTACATTTCATGTATTTTATTTTAAAATATATTATAATAGAACTAAGGCAACTTGGGTTTATAGGTGACCTCAAGTTCATTGACCTTACAAAAAAGGATTACTTTATTACCATAAAAAAGTAGCATGCTCAAAATGAGGTGTATGATCACCCCTTTACCTTCTATCATGAGTCTCCATCATTGGATGAGATGACATATCCAGTTGCCATAGTCAAAGATCATTTCCCTATAACATTTAGTCACTCTTAGGGGTGATTCAGTTTGGCATACCTGAGAATGTTTGAGCATGCAACAAGATGAGAGGAGCTTGGGGCTAGTGTTTACCCAACCACTTGGAGCTGATGAAATAGACAGTTCGATCCCACGATGAAAGGTGAGAGAGATTTGGTAGTTGGCAACTTTGTACTAGCTAACACTTCAAGTTTCAACATCACCTGAGATGGCGTCACAAAATCAAAATGGAATAAGATCTTCAAAAAGTGAGAGAGATTATTATAAGTTCCACAACACAGTCTGATAGCATCTAGAATTACATCCATACCTCACATGAGCTTTGAGATGTGCCCTGTCAAAGATCATTGCCCTATGACATTTAGTGACTCTTAAGGACATTTTGGTTCGGCATGCCTAAGAAAATTCAAGCACTGAACAAGATGGAATGAGCTTGAGGATAGGGTTTACCTAGCCACCTAGAGCTAAAAAAATAGATAGTTTGATTCCACGACAAATGGTGAGGAAGATTTGGTAGTTGGCAACTTTGTACTAGCCAACACTACAAGTTTCAACATCACTCGAGATGGCATCACAAAATCAAAATAGAATAAGAACTCTAAAAAGTGAGAGAGGTTATTGTAGATCTCTACAACATGGTCCTATAGCACTAAGAATCACATTCATACCTCACACGAGCTCTGATATATGTTTCGTCAAAGATCGTTACCCTATGACATTTAGTGACTCTTAGGGATGATTCGGATTGGTGTGCTCGAAAATGTTCAAGCGCTCAAGGGGATGGGAGGAGCTTGGGGCTAGTGTTTACCCAGCCACCCAAAGCTAACAGAATATATAGTTTGATCCCACGATGAAAGGTGGGAGAGATTTAGCAGTTGGCAACTTTGTACTGATCAACACTACAAGTTTCAACATCACCCTAGATGGCATCACAAAATCAAAATAAAGTAAGATCTCCAAAAAGCGAGAGAGGTTATTGTAGGTCTCCACAACATGGTCCTATAGCATCTAGAATCACATCTATACCTCACACGAGCTTTGAGATATGCCCCATCAAAGATTGTTGCCCCATGGCATTTAATGACTCTTAGGAACATTTCAGTTGTGCATGCTCGAAAACCTTCGAGCACTTAACAGGATGAGAAAAGCTTAGGTCTAGAGTTTACTTGTCCACCTAGAGCTAATGAAATAGACAGTTTGATCCCATGATGATGGTGAGGGAGATTTGGCAGTTGACAACTTTGTACTAGCCAACAATACAAGTTTCAGAATCACTCGAGATGGCATTGTAAAATCAAAACAAAATAAGATCTCCAAAAAGTAAGAGAGGTTATTGTAGGTCTCTGCAACATGGTCCTATAGCACTTATAATTTCATCCATACCTCACACAAGTTCTGAGATATGCCCCATCAAATATCATTGCCCTATGACATTTAATGACTCTTAATGGTTCGGCATGCTCGAGAATGTTCGAGAACTCAATGGGATGGGATGAGCTTGGGGCTAGGGTTTACTTGGCCACCTAGAACTAAGAGAATAGATAGTTCAATCCCACAACGAACAGTGAGAGAGATTTGGCAATTGGCAACTTTGTACTTGCCAACACTACAAGTTTCAACATCATTGAGATGGCATTGCAAAATTAAAATGGAATAAGATCTCCAAAAAGTGAGAGAGGTTATTGTAGGTCTCCATAACATGATCCTATATTACCTAGAATTGCATAAGTTTTGAGATATGCCCTATCAAAGATCACTGCCCTATGGCATTTAGTGACTCTTAGGGACGTTTCAGTTTGGCATGCCCAAAAATGTTTGAGCACTCATAGGGACAGGATGAGCTTGGGACTAGGGTTTACCTAGCCACCTAGAGCTAACTTAATAGACAGTTTGATCCAACAACAAATAGAGAGGGAGATTTGGCAATTGACAACTTTATACTAGCCAACACTACAAGTTTCAGCATCACTTGAGATGGTATCACAAAATAAAAAAGGAGTAAGATCTCCAAAAAGCAAGAGAATTTATTGTAGGTCTCCACAACACAATCCTATAGCACCCATAATCGCATTCTTACCTCGCATGAGCTCTGAGATATGGCCTGTCAAAGATCGTTGCCCTATAACATTTAGTGACTCTTAGGGACGTTTTGGTTCAACATACCCGAGAATGTTCGAGCATTCAACGAGATGGGAAGAGCTTAGGACTAGGGTTTACCCAGCCACCCAGAGCTAACAAAATAAATAGTTTGATCTAATGATGAGAGGTGAGAGAGATTTGATAGTTGGCAACTTTGTACTGGCCAACACTACAAGTTTCAACATCACCCGCGATGGTGTCACAAAATCAAAATGGAATAAGATCTACAAAAAGAGAGAGAGGTTATTGTAAGTCTTTGCAACACAATCCTATAGCTCTTGGAATCACATCCATACCTCACATGAGCTCTGAAATATGTCTCATCAAAGATTGTTGCCTTTGGCATTTAGTGACTCTTAGGGATGTTTCGGTTCGACATGCCCAAGAATGTTCGAGTGCTCAACATGATGGGATGAGGTTGGAGCTAGGGTTTACCTGGCCACTTAGAGCTAATAGAATAGACAATTCGATCATGGTGAGGGAGATTTGACAATTGGAAACTTTGTATTGGCCAACACTATAAGTTTCAACATCACTTGAAATGGCATTGCAAAATGAAAACAGAATAAGATCTTCAAAAAGTGAGAGAGGTTATTGTAGGTCTCTACAACACAATCCTATAGCACCTAAAATCACATCCATACCTTGTATGAGCTTTGACATATGCCCTATCAAAGATCAATATCCTATGACATTTAGTGACTCTTAGGGACATTTTGGTTCAATGTTCTTGAGAACATTTGAGTACTCAAAGGGATAGGATGATCTTGGGACTAGGGTTTGCCTAGCCACCTAGAGCTAATAGAATAGATAGTTTGATCCTATGATGAATGGTGAGGGAGATTTGGCAGTTGGAAACTTTGTACTAGCCAACACTACAAGTATCAACATCACCCGAAATGACATTGCAAAATCCAAATGGAGTAAGATCTCCAAAAAGAAAGAGAGGTTATTGTAGGTCTCCACAACAGAGTCCTATAGCACCTAGAATCACATCCATACATTGCACAAGCTCTAAGATATGCCCTATCAAAGATCGTTGCCCTATGACATTTAGTGACTCTTAGGGACATTTTGGTTCGATGTGCCCAAGAACATTTGAGCACTCAATGCGATGGGACAAGCTTAGGGCTAGGGTTTATCTGGCCACCTAGAGATAACTGAATAGATAGTTTGATGCCACAACAAATGGTGAGAGAGATATGAGAAAGATATGTATGCCTAGGTCACTTTGTGCAAGATATGAGGAAAAGTTGCTAATTAGGAAAGATTGGGTCTTTTTGATTTTTTGGTCAAGATAGCCTAGGATTAGGTGTTTTTTGTTGTTTTTTAATAGTTTGGAACCTTTTCCAAGTCCTAGAAGTGAAATCTAGTGAACTCTACAAAAGTTGCACTTCTTGTGCAGAATTGTAAAAGTTGCTTTAAAATGCAAATTTGACTAGAAACTTACTAACCCTCGAAAAATGTTTCCCATGCTCATATACCTGAGCATGGATAGTTACAACTTTTCAAACTTCCATTTGCAACTTTTTTTCAAAATTGCAAAATTTTCTCAAGCAACTTTTTGAGCAACATTGCAACTTTCAAGCAATTTTTTCTCTTTACATATTTAGATCAAATGGGTCCATCTAGGACTATTCTAGGACCTTAGTTAATATTCCTAAGACCTATTAGGTAACCAAATACCTTAGTTTCCCATGAATATTGAAAGGCCTATAGATATTTCAAAGACATTGAAAACAATATATATTATTCTTTCAAGAAAAATGAGGTACCGATTTTGAAAATAAGATTGAAATGATTCCCATTAGTGGCATGGCCAAGAACTACGTTTTTAATATAGTGACCAATAGTTGGCCTCACTCCCCACGCCTTCTCATTCCTACAGAGGACAACTTAATATATAGAGGAATTGCAGCTACATCTATTAAATATACAAGGGAAGATATAGAAAACCTTCTTAATAGTGGGATTAATCTGAGAGAAAAGAACATTTTAGAAGAAAATGGTAATCTAATTACCATCTAGGGTATGCCAATTACTTAGGATGAAGAGAAAAAACCTATAGATATTGGGAAAGAGTGCAGATGTACACAGACACAAAAATTTTAGATAGAGAAGTAACAAGTGCTATAGAATTGTCTGTTAAGCAATGTGAAGTGAAGCCTCAAATTGGCTCATTAGTAGGCAAAGAATCTAGTCACGCACTTCATTCCAACACCACAAATTTTTCAATTAGAAATGCCTATTCATCAATGGCCTTGTATTTACAGGACTTGGGAAGCCAGGATACTCAAGCTAGGCATGATCCCTCAAAGTTCTCATTGAAATATATTAATGATCTTAATAGATTAACAAAAAGATCTTTGCCACCTTTAAATGGAGACTTGAGTTTAAATGGAGATTGTTAGTTCCCAAACATGTCCCAGTCAAGTAGATGACTAGTGTAGGAGCACCCATTCAAGACTCATCAAAGAAGGCACCTAAGGATCCTAGATAGTTCACTTAGGATAGGTTGTGATGCAACAGTGCATGGTGGAAGCTTCTAAAAGGAAAGCCATTAGAAAATTAGACAAGGTTGGAATCCTTCAAATTTTCCAAAAAGAGGGTTTAGTGCTAGGACACTTATCACAAGAATCAATAATGAACTTATCATAGGTTATCACAATGCAAACAAGGTAGGGAACCTAATCACTAGGTTTGCCTAAGTTCAAAAGCACCAAAACATAAGGAATCTCCAAAAGCATAATAAGAGAACATACCCCCAAACATGAATGAAAAGAGAACAATGACCATGGAATGGAATAAAAACACACCTTAGACCTATTAAGGTCCATATATAGCAGATAAAGTGATTATGTTGTGTCCAAACAACACTAATATACAGTTACAATAGTTTACCATTGAAAAGGCTAGTAGCCCTTCAAACTATAAATTGAACATAATATGGTAAAATGAAAGATAACTCACCCCTCTAACTGCCGAGGTCACTTAAACATGTCCCAACGTCCATACCAGTCCATACAATGCTCTGAAACACAAAAGTTTATAGGAAAAATAAGTTATTTTATTGATTTCTTGCCAAAATAAGTACATCATTACCTATCACCTACCTGTAAGTGCTAATATAGGTTGTCCCCAATATTTATAAGCTTGGTTTGAACCAAATAGCCCTTTGGGGAAGAGCTTTTGAAAGTTTAACAACTTTTTAAGAAGTTGCTCAAAAGTTGTCAAGCAACTTTTTGAGCAACTATGAAAAGAAAAACAATCAAACCAAACTTCCTAAAAAAAAATTGTTCTAAACAACCTAATCTACCATGGAAACTAGTATAGTCTACAAAAAAAATGTCAAAAACGTCTTGAAACTCATAAACTCAGTAATTTTTCCTTTAAATATCATGCTATAGTATGTTGACCGTACACAATTATATTAACTTCTCTCATTTTAGGGTTTGGAAAGTCTTTATATCTCCTCCTAGGTCTTTCCCCTTCATCCTTATGGTTTGCATTGGCCTCTTTCAAATTTTAAAAGGCAAATCTACAATTTCTTGCAAAATCAGCATTTTGCAAAAATTACAAAATTGTAATATAGCAACTTTTGGATTTTTCTTGCTTACTCTTCTTAACACTTTGAACTTGTTATTTAGTCTATCCCTTAGCAATTCCATGCTAGGGACCCTTCCCTAAGCTATTGACTCATCCCTTAGGTTACTCATTTCCCTATGACAATGTATGTGTCAAATTTTAGGCCAAAATAGTAACTCTTCTAAGGACATTAAATGACATCCAATACCCTAACTACCACACTTAGGTCCAATGATCCTTATTCTACTTGCAAGGCTCACTTGGAGCATGACACAACAAAAATTAAAAGGTGACCCTACACCACTCTCTCTCTCTCTCTCTCTCTCCCCCTATTCAATCTAATGAACCAACTAGATCTGCTCTACATTTTAATGTTTCAAATATTGCCTCGTGGTCTGATTTGTGAACTTTTAAAAGAGTCTTATTATGTGGTTTTGCATCATATTTTATCAAGTGGACATTTAATGTGACAACAAGGTTTTAATAATGAAGAATCTTCCTATCTATTTGCCAATCCTCAAATAGCCACAAGTTAGGGTTCTTCATAGAATATCGTCTAAGCCATGTGCTGGTTACAACCACCACACTAATATGATACTTTAAACCTTCACCATCTATAATCGAGTGATCCAATTTTTCCTTGGTTTGGATACAATGACACAAATAGTAATCTATCCCTTCTTCATTGTCTTCAGGCGCAATAACAACAAAAACATGGCCTGTAGTGATAAATGTACAAAATGCGGTCATTAATTTAAAAAATACTTAGGTAAAAGTTATAAAGGTTACATATTGAAATTATATATATATATAATCAAATTGTACTAGATTAGACAAGTGGGCAAAGTCAATGGATGAATCCATCTCGACCATTTCTAGTGATTGTGGGGGATGATATATGTCAATTGGATCCAAAATCCATATATCCCATTTGTCCACCATTCAGTCGACTCATAGTCATCCCAATTTTCCTCTACACATGATGGACAATAACATGCTATTTTTCATATGTGGATACTCCATGAACCTACATCAGAGCTTCTAAAAGAGTACAACTCACTTCATCCTGTTAGTGTGCAACAATCCTCATATGGTGCAATGTTAGTATTATCTATCAACCAAAAAAAAAATTATGAACCATAGACTCACCTTCCTTCCCTGGACCCATTGTAGCATTACACCACTGGACGATGGATTTTTCATTTACCAATATTGCTCCATCTTTGTATTTTAGTTCTTCACAAGCTAAAGCTCTTTTGATGCATGTGCCTATACCATCGTGCTCTCCCTTTCCATGACCAACCTCTATGAAATTTTGCATATATTAAATTCTAGACAACCTGTGCATCCTGCTCAACCAATAGAACATCCGTGCATTCTTGAATTGAGATACGTAATTGTTTGACCAAATAATGTGCTGATGATATGGTATGCCCCTATTAGCCAAATCTTTATAAAATAGTTGAAAACAACCATGTAAAAACTCCGTAGAATGTGATTGATTATCACTAATGTAAAAATGGTACTCCCTCAAAATTTTCCTATTATCCTCTATACTTGTAGGTGAATGCATGAATGTTATGTGAAAAAATATGGAAACCTATTAAAAAGTATAATACTTTGCTTGCACCTCATTTTGTAGTTGTAGTGTGTAGTTCTCTATGAAGTCTACAATCGAAACAATGGTATCTAGTAGAAACGTATCCTTGCGAAACTTGAATTGCAAATCCAACCATCGAGCTCTATGTCTGTGCCTTGCATACTTGTAAATAATCTTTTCATAAAAAAAACTTTATGAACTCATACACTCGAATCTTTTCAATGACTAATTCACATATTTTACCCCATTTCCCATCTTTTAGAGCATAGGTCATTGTCTTATATTTTTTGTAATCTACTATTTTATTTCCAATTGTATGTGTACTATCCATATGTTCACAAGTTGATAAAAATTGTAAAAAGCCACAAAATAAACATGCACCATCCAAACATGTCTTGTAAAATTGTTGGTCATTCCTTACTTCACATAAAATGTTGGATATGGATTCCCTTGAAGATCCAGGTGGCTCATTCATATCACAATCCTACAAAACAAACTTAGAATGCAAAAACACACATATATGCTTAAAAATATCAAAATGGTTAGAAAATTCAATATGTATCCTACACCAACAAGTTGTGCATGTGTGATTTATCTTCACATAAAAAAGTATACCCACCTCAAAAAAAAATTCACTTATTCGAATTTGAGGATACATACCAATAAATCTTGCAAAAAATTGTGTGTAAGTTGAGTCCAAAAAATATTTCGCATATGGGTCACAATTTTGGCTACTAATCCTCCTTACAACATCTCTTTGATTAGAAGAAACATGTGTGTTATTGTCCAAAAATCTTCAATCAATGATATCAAAGATTCCTAATTTCTTTATCCTTTTGCGATAATCTACCACTAAATGTCCATAACTCATTTTTTGTTAGATCTTCCAATCTCTCACCCCTTAACATGGCTCTCCTTAGAGTACCTCTACCAATTTTTTATATTTTTCTTGTCTTTCTCATGAGTTGAGCTTTCTTCATTTGGGTACTTACTATTGTCGATGTAAGTGCTTGTCTTGTGATATTACTATCTTTGGTGCATGATTTAGAACCCACTATCATAAAAACTCATTAAATTCTTTACAATGTATTTTTCATTTGAATCATCCATCGTTCTTAGCCCAAGAATCTTCATGATAGGCCTAAATTTCAAATTCCTCATCATTTAAACAAATAATTGACATTTACTTGTAATATTTAATTCTTCAAAGAATAATCTTCACATATGATTAACTTTTTTTTGACAAGTATGCTTGCTAATCTTATCAGGCATTGATTTCAAAATGTTAGTATTAATATCAATCAAATATTTTGGTCTTCTAAAATGAATTTTAGAAGGTGTTATAATCTCTTCCATTCTTTCAACATTTTGAACATCAACATAAGCTTGAGTGCTTTGCGTACCTTGAACCGAAGATGATGTGCCTTGGCAATAAGATGCAAAAGATGAAATATAACCTACTTTATATGTTAATGTTGTGACTTCAACATGACATAAAGTGTATACATCGTTGGATCTAAAAATTAGCATCTCTTCAACATAAGATGATGATATGACTCCAACATTGGAAGATGTTGTAGCTAATTCAATTATCTTCTTGAACGTAACAGTCTCATTCGTTCTCTTTGTCTTTCCAATTCTTCCTCTTTGTTTCCTTGTATCGATGATTTTTGTTCCTCTTTGAAAGTTTATTCTTCATTATTGCTTTGCAATTTTATTTATTCACATAGTAGTTTTATTTTATCTCTTTTAATTGTTGGATTTATCTCCCTCTCTTCTGTTGTTTGAGTTTTTGGTTTCTTCCTTGGCATGATGATTTCTATATGTCAAATTATTCAAACATCTGAATTACTTACAATTTGTAAATTACAAATCATTCAGATGCATATACAAATTACAATTATTTCAATGAATACACAATATATATTAAACAACTTATCAAATTTCTAATCATTTCCAAATAAAAATTCATTGAAACATACAAATTTCAATGAATTCACTATATATTAAACATGTCAAATTATAATCAAATTCGTCTCTATGTAACAACAAAGAATATTTAAAAAGGATTGCACTAACATTTTCTATAGAAAGAATATTCAAAAAGCCTTCAAATAGTATTTGCCAACTTCCAACAGCTTGAAACTTGTGTTTTTTGTCGGAACAATAGAATACAGAACAAACAAAAAGAAAAATATGGATTAGTAGGGACCCAAACTTTCATTATGACCATTTTTTGGTGTTTTCATATAGTGCATACGCACTATAGCACGTACACCCTATTGGTGTTTGAAACTACTGAACAACAAAATATTCAATACCAAAGTAATAATACTCACAAAATCTAAGGATTAGCTATTTCCCATCAACAATTAGGTGTGCATATTATTTGGATCCAATTTCAACAAAGCCATGATTGGCTTTCTACTCTTTAGGCTCTGCAAAACCAAGGTGGGTATACCTGGGAATGATTCTGATGCAAACTGATGTAGAGATTATCTTAGTTTCATTCTTATTTTCATCTTATACCCTTAGGCACATACACAGTTTACCTCAATCTTTCAATGCTTCCAAATTTGTATGCATCCCCTATTAGCATATCTGGTCCTAAATCTCCTAACACTTACAAATACTTCCAGAATTAGCAGCTACTTAACACTCAAAAATAGATGTAAACGAGTGGTGACCAGCATTTATAACTCTTGAACAAGATGGAAATATGATTTTGATTTTATAAATTGATTTGATATGTAGTAGCAGAATTCATCCTTCTTACTTCTGACTCATGAGACCAGTGCTTTATCCATTGGGCAAAGAATTAACTATTGGCGGGAGATCTAATTCATAAAACTTGTAAATGAATTAATCAATTGTAATCACCCATCTCCATTCTTATGAAATATCCCTTTATGAATTCACAAACCCTAATAATTCACTGAAGCATTTATATAATTTCTTGAATTAAGAGCAACAATGAAAACAATATACAACCCATCCAGACTGCATTCAACCAATTAAACCTTATTTAAATGACTTCAAAGTAAACAAACCCATAAACTGGAGACAAAAACTGATGATACAAATATAGTGTAAATACCCTTTTGTATTATCCTTTTCATATGATTAATACAGTGACCAATAGAAAACCAATTGAAAACCTAGAATTGATTGCTATTTCTATCATTCAATAGATTATCAGAAAGTATAGTGGAAACAAACTCAAATCAGCTACACTCTATTGGATTGACTAAATGTACTTTTCTTGAGAGAAACAAAAATTATACCAATCTCGAACCCCCACATTGCCTTGAAAACTCATTTATATATGCATGAGTTGCAACAAGAAAAGGGCAAATGTGATTAACAGGTGTCCTTCAAAAGAATCTTACATACACCTGTCACAAAAGAGAAAAATGAAAATTACAGAAAGGCTATTACATTGAACATTCCTTGGTGAGTCCCTTTCTGTTATATTCTCTTTAATTGAGACAAGAGCTTAAGATTTAATTATTTTATTTATTCTTCATCCTCAGTGTAAGTGGTCATTAAATTTGAAAGTAATGAATCATCTGTGATTACCTGCAAACTTACTTTAATCTGGGGATTTTCGCTGTCTTCATCATTAACCATGAGGATAACTTTTACTTTTGCATTTTCCTCCTCCTCATCTTCTGCTTCATCATCTTGTAACAACTGCTCTTCTGACATAAATTTGTTTCTCCACTCATCATAAGCAGTGTCCTCTGGCCAATCAAAATTTAGGGCCTCTCTTTGTACAGTTATTAAAGAAATTACAACTCTCTCTAAATCAACAAAATCCTTTCTGATGGCATTATTAAATAACTACACTTTCACCAATTCCTCATTTGTTTTTGCCCACAGCCAGTAGCCAATTTCATTAATGATATTATTCATTTTTTCACAAGATATCTCATCCAACTCCTTTTTCCATTCTTCTTTTTCCTTCAATTTGTCAATAGTCTTTAAAGCACAAGGAAATAGACTAAATTTTTCAGCCATGTATTTGGAAAAACAATTTATTAATCTTCTCTGAAAATAATCTCTTTTGTCATCAAAACCTTCTAATTTATTTAGTAAATAAAAAACCTTTTCTATTTGATGACAAGGCAGTTGGATGACAGATATGCACATAGTTGTAATATCATTATTTCTTTCCCTCCATTTCTATACAAGAGGCCTCAACCTAATCTCATCTCTCTGCAATTCATCCCTAATGGATATAATCCTTGCCAATTCATCAAAAAAGGTTAAGCATTCTACCCTATCCATTAAATACATCACACCCTGCCTTAATTTCTCTTCATATTGATTTTTTAATTCTACATGCAATTCATAAAGCTTGGTTTTCTCTTCTTCAAAATCCTCTGCGATGTAGAATTGAGGCCTTTTAGGGGTATCAAGTACCTCAATAATTGGAGTGGATTTGAAAGGCTCAATAGGTGGCCTGGGAGGGTATACAATCCTGGGTCTACTGGACTCTTCTATTTTTCTTTTCCTCGGTATCTTCCCCATTTGAGACACCTGATTCTCTAATTTTTATATCTGTGTGCCCCTCTCTTCATATGCCTTTAGCACTTCTTCAAATCTAGCATTTAGTTGGGAAAATCTATCATCTTCCTGGCTAGACATCACACTGCCAAATTTTAGCATTTCTGAAGCCATCCCAATTATCTTTTTACTGCAAACTTCACCAACCTTGAAGACTATCAATGCACCAGTATGCTCTGCAGTAGAGATTTCCTACATCCTTGTTTTATCCCTTTTCTCAATAGACCAAATTACAAGGGCTTGGTGGTCATCACTAAATTTGACTCCTCTATGAGCCTGTAGTATCTCTTCTTCAGTTTTTAACTGGACATTTTTTTGTTTTCTTACTGAATCAAAAACTATAGCATTTACTATATCCCATTCAAGTAAGATAAGGACTCCTGATTGCTTAACTAATTGCCTCCTAGCCTCAGGTGTAAATTGGGAAAAATCACTCAAAAACATGGATTTTACCTCTTCTTTAATAACAGAGTCTAGTTTATTTGGTTGGTCTGCCCTTATCTTTTCACAAGTCTTTTCAAAATTGCCTATATTTAACCTCCACAAAAATTGTGCAAATGCCCTAGATTTCACAAAATTTTCATCATTTATAAACCTCTCAGAGGCTTGGGCAACTATAGAATCAATTTCCTTACCTTGATAATCAGCAACAGTGAGCTCCAAGGAAGGTGTAGGGGGTTCTTGTGGTTCCCCAATCTCCAGATCTGTGGAAGTAACAATTAAATCCCCTTCTCCACCAATTTTTCTAAGTTGTTCCCTTAAAGATGCTTCATCATCTATCTGGATTGGGGACTAGCTCGGGCAGTATTGTTCTGGCTGAGAAGAAGAAGACCCTTGTTCTAACTTCTGCCTTTTTGGAGCACTAGCTGTAGGTGGACTTCTTGGCCTTTGTCTTCGATGAGGAGGACACTGTTCCTTTCTCAATTCTTGTTCTTGTAAAGTAAAAATATTTCTAATCACATCTTCAGGATAGTAAATTTGTTGCACCATGCGGGAAGCTTTTATTCTCTCCCTGAAGACATCATAGAATCCTTCAGGATCAATAAATCTGGCATGAGAATCTACCATGTTATATCTGTCTAAAAACAAATTCAGATGTTTTCACCCTTTTATTACAAAGAAAAAATCATGGGTCATAGTAACAATTGAAAAAAATGTGCCCTTCCTAGACAACTCCCTCTCGTCTATGGTTCCTATTTGCCATAACAGCTCAGCTATTCCTATCTTCAAAGGCACATGAAATGGTAGCACATGAGGCTTTCCCGGAAAGCCATATACTCTTATCACTGTTGAAACATTGTAGGGAATTATATCCCCCCAGTTGTGACTAACAAGTAGCCCTTTAGCATGGTCCTTGGATCTGACCAATTCTAACAATGCTTGTGGAATTCTAGGGCTATCTCCTCTCAAAATAAATCTAAGCTTTGATGCAAAATACCTATCAAACCTCACATAACTAGCATCTGTGGCTTCTGAGGTCATATCCACACTCCACAACTATACTAGATTCTTTTCTCCATCCCTAGTTGTCTCCAGCTCCATACCCTTGGAAAAGAAGGCAAGTCCCTTATGTAAACATATATACATAAGCATTGAATACCCATAGAAAGGTTTATCTACTTTTCCCTTTGCTATCTCCACCAAACCATTGTGAATTTCTCTTGCAAGAAATGTTGCAAAATTCAGAATAGTGCTCATTCCAAATTGAAGAGTTTGAGCCATTATGAGGACAATTGAGCCTGGGATTTGTTCTACTTCATCCACTCCAAAAATATTACAAAAAGAAACATATAATGCTTAAGCCCTAATGTTAAAATGTCTTTTCAATAGTGGCTCTGGGGTGTTGGTAGTAATCACAGACAAAGTACCAACTTTAGCAGCATGCTCTTGTAGTGGCCCTTTTTTCAAGTAGATTTTTTGTGCATTATACCTTGCTTGGAAGTCACCCATGTCAATAGTTTCATGCACAGCATGGTTAGGGTTAAGATTGAAGACTTCTCTAATTAATTCAGGGCAAACCCTAAAGAGGTTTACTCTAGCATGATTCTTTACCCACCCTGTAATTGGATCATACTTCTTGGCCAAATCTACTAATAAATCACTATCAAAGAAAACTATAGGGACTATTAATTTTCCAATATCAAACTCCTGGACATTGCTTAGAGGAGTATCCAGTTTTTGCTCTGAAAACCATTTTTTGAATAATTGCAAACCTCCCATGGATACCTGAGCATCTCGTACCCAATTAGCCTTGTCATAGAAACCCTCTGCTACGGCTACTCTAGGGTTTTTAGGAATCAACTCCCTCCCCTTAGTTATCTCATTACTGACAAAGGAAATTGTTCCAAAAAATCATGCATACCCATTTTTGAATATTCACTTTGCCCAGAAAATTCCTTTCGTGGAGGCATTTTCTAAAATTTCTAAATCTTACTTAGCAAATTCTTGATTTTCACTAGTTATAGATCACTTACCTGCTAAAATTTGCTCTTCTTTCTACAATTTTCTCTACAAATTCCCTGAAGTCCTTGAGGAATTTTGTGCCATAGCTCTGGAAATCCTTTCGCTTTGAGAAAATCTACAATCTGTGCTTCAACAATGGAAAATTTACATGTTATATCAAAGCATTGAGGTTGCACGAAGGAAACTTTGTATCATATTAATTCCTACAACTGTTATTTTCATGTTGTATTTTGAAATTTGAATTTTACCCATCGATTTCCCATAGATCGGATGGCTTCTTTTCAAAAGTAAAAAGCCTTTTAAAACTTTGGGACCCCCGGCCACGCGTCAGAAACCTGCTTGCCTACATTATTTAAAAACCTCGCATTTTGATAATGCAGGAATACGGGCACCGTCGATCTTACCCTAATCAATAGTGAACCAAAATCTCTTTATTTGGTGGCCCACTAAACTAACTTGACCAATGAAAATTTACCTTTTAGTCCATGTGCTCTGACAAGTTTAATTACAGTAATTAAAGTTTCTGCACCCATGACATTGCTGCTTCCAACTTGGCACACCTGTCACCTACCACCATTGAGTGCACTTCATTACATTTAATCTTTTCTAGCATGGCATGACTCGGTGTAATTTCCAAAGCTTAGTCTAGGTCCCACCATGCCCTCTTGACCGCATTATTTAAAAATCGAGCAATTCCATATTGCGAGAATGTGGGCTCTGTCGATCTTACCCTAATCGACGGTGATCAAATCTTGTAATGACTGCACATCTAGTCAACTGAACGGACCAATAAGAAACTTCCTCTACGTTCCATGTCATCTGACAGCTTGCCATGAAAGACACAATGTTATTACTTTTCTAAGAAAGGTGGGCCCATGATGTCACTCTGTGCTATGTGTCAAATGCTCGCTTCCCTGCATTATTTAAAAATGGCACAACTTCATAATGCGGGAATGCGATAACCGTAGATCTAAACAAGATCCACGGTTGGTGAACTTTGATCATAAGGTAAAAATTTTTGTTAATTGAACAACCAATGATAGTGCAAGAAAATAAAACATGCATAGGGTACTAACCAGTCTGTAAAAATGTTCTGACCAATTCTGACAAACAAGAACTTTTGCGGCGCACTGAGTTTTGAACGTCAGCAAGGGCTACGTGTCACAAATGCGTTTCCCCGCATTATTTTAAAACCTCACAACTTCATAATGCGGGAATGTGGGAACCCTTGATCTTGAGAAGATCTATGGTGCTAAAAATATACTGTGATTTGGCCCCTCTTTCAATAAAATAAAGCAATTAAAACAACTCTATAAATTTTATCAAAAGATTAAAAGGTTATTCTGACGTAAATAAACCTTTAGGATAAACATGCCCTGCCAAAATATATTTGAAATCATACCCTTTTGAAATTTTCAAAGACTAGGGCAACACAAAACACAAGCATAAGGGTTTCTCACATATTTAGGGTTTTTTCATGGATGATTTGAGAGACAAACCCTAAGAATTTAAAAGGGAAATACAACACATGGAACAGGGCACAATTAGAGCAATCTAAAAACTTTCAGAATCACTTGAAATAAAACCCTAATTTTCATAATTCAAAGACTTAAATGATTTTTCATCCAAATATCAAAATTTTTTTACATTGTGAAAAATTAGACCAACACGCCCTATAAAGTGCGTAAGCACTATGTGAAAAATAATCTCTTCCTATCCCACCATCCCCCATCCCCTACTCTCTCTCTCACTCTCTCTCCTCTCCCATCCCCTATTCTCTCTCACTTTCTCTCTCCTCTCCCATCCCCTACTCTCTCTTTATCTATCTCCCTCTCCCACCGCCTACTCTCTCTCACTCTCTCTCTCTCCCATCCCTTACTCTCTCCTCTCCCATCCCCTACTCTCTCGCTCTCTCTCTCTCCTCTCTCATCCCCTACTCTCTCTCTATCTATCTCCCTCTCCCACTCCATCTCCCACCACCTACTCTCTCACTCTCTATTTCTCTCTCCCATCCCCTACTCTCTCTCTCTCACTCTCCCCCATCCCCTACTATCTCTCTCTTACACACACACTCCCATCCCCCTCTCTCTCACACTCCCTCTCCCACTACTACTCTCTCTCTCTCTCTCTCTCTCTCTCTCTCTCTCTCTCTCTATCTATCTCCCTCTCCCACTCCCTCTCCCATCACCTACTCTCTCTCCCATCCCCTACTCTCTCTCGCTCTCCCTCTCCCACTCCCTATCTGACCGCCTACTCTCTCTCACTCTCTCCCCTATCCCTTGCTCTCTCTCTCTCTATCTCTCTCTCCTCTCCCACCCCCTACTATCTCTCACAAACACACACTCCCATCCCCCTCTCTCTCTTTTTATCCCTCTCCCACTCCTCCCACCACCTACTCTCTCTCACTCTCTCTCTCACACACTCCCATCCCCCCTACTCTCTCTCTCGCTCTCCCTCTCCCACTCCCTCTCCCATCGCTACTCTCTATCTATCTCCCTCTCCCACTCCCTCTTCCATCACCTTCTCTCTCTCTCTCTCTCTCTCTCTCTCTCTCTCCCAGTCCCTCTCCCACTACCTACTCTCTCTCTCTCTCTCTCTCTCTCTCTCTCTCTCTATCTCTCGCCCATTCCCTACTCTCTCTCTCTTACACACACTCCCATCCCCCCTCTCTCTCTCGCTCTCCCTCTTACACTCCCTCTCTCATCGCTACTCTCTCTCTCTATCTATCTCCCTCTCCCACTCCCTCTCCCATCCCCTACTCTCTCTCTCACTCTCCCTCTCCCTCTCCCACCATCTTCTCTCTCTCTCTCTCTCTCTCTCTCTCTCTCTCTCTCTCTCTATCTATCTATCTATCTATCTCTCTCTCTCTCTCAGACACACACTCCCATCCCCCCTCTCTCTCGCTCTCCCTCTCCCTCTCCCTCTCCCACCGCCTACTCACTCTCTCACACTCTCTCTCTCCCCCACCCCCTACTCTCTCTTACACACTCTCATCCCCCCCTTCTCTCTCTCACTCTCCCTCTCCCACTCCCTCTCCCACCAGTACTCTCTCTCTCTCTCTCTATATATATATATATATATATATATCTATCTATCTCCCTCTCCCACTCCCTCTTCCATTGCCTACTCTCTCTCCCATCCCCTACTCTCTCTCTCTTGCTCTCGCTCTCCCTCTCCTTCTCCCATCACCTACTCTCTCTCTCTCTCACACTCTCTCATTCTCCCTCTCCCACTCCCTCTCTTACTACCTACTCTCTCTCTCACTCCCTCTCCCTCTCCCACTCCCTCTCCCTCTCCCACTCCCTCTCCCACTGCCTACTCTCTCTCTCTCTCTCTCTACTCTCTCCCATCTTGTACACTCTCTCTGCCACCCCAGACTCTCTCTCACACTCTCATACTCTCTCCCATCCCCTACTCTCTCTTACACACACTCCCATCCCCCCTCTCTCTCCCTCTCCCACTCCCTCTCCCACCACCTTCTCTCTCTCTCGTCCCCTACTCTCTTTCTCCCCTCTCATCCCCTACTCTCTCTCTTTCACACACACACACACACCTATCCCCCCTCTCTCTCTCCTCTCACATCCCCTACTCTCTCTCTCACTCACATGTTCTCATCATCCTCTCTCTCTCTCTCTTGCTCTCCCTCTCCCACTCCCTCTCCCACCACCTACTCTCTCTCTTCCATCCCCTACTCTCTCTCTCCCATCCCCTACTCTCTCTCTTACACACTCCCATCCCCCTCTATCTCTCCCTCTCCCACTCCCTCTCCCACCACCTACTCTCTCTCTCTCTCTCTCCCATCCCCTACTCTCTCTCTTTCACACACACACTCACATCCCCCCTCTCTCCTCTCCCATCCCCTACTCTCTAGATCTCTCACACACACCCCCATCCCCCCCTCTCTCTCTCACTCTCTCTCCCACTGCCTACTCTCTCACTCTCTATCCCTCTACTCTCTCTCTCTCCCATCCCCTACTCTCTCTCTTACACACACTCACATCCCCCTCTCTCCCCCTCTCTCACTCCCTCTCTCACCAGCTACTCTCTCTCTCTCTCTCTCCTCTCCCATCCCCTACTCTCTCTCTCTCTCTCTCCCACCGCATACTCTCACTCTCTCTCTCTCTCTCCCATCCCCTACTCTCAATCTCTCTCTCTCTCCCATCATGTACTCTCTCTGTGCCACCCCCTACTCTCTTTCACACTCTCACACTCTCTCCCATCCCCTACTCTCTCTTACACACACTCCCATCCCCCTCTCTCTCCCTCTCCCACCGCCTACTCTCTCTCTCTCTCCCCTCTCTCATCTCCTACTCTCTCACACACACATACACACACACACACACACACACTCCCACCCCCTCTCTCTCCTCTCATCCCCTACTCTCTCTCTCTCTCTCTCTCACACACACACACACACACACACACACTCCCATGCCCCCCCGCTCTCTGCTCCCTCGCCCACTACCTACTCTCTCTCTCTCTCTCTCTCTCTCTCTCTCTCTCTCTCTCTCCTTCCTTCCCTTTTGATTGAAATTTAGATCTTAATAGTATGTGCACACTAAAGTGCGCACACACTATTAAGACCCAAATTTAAAAAAGCTTTAAAGATTTGCATTCTACCAAGCCTAAGGCTTGGTTTGGAGTCTCTAAACTGGTTTGAGACATGTTTTTCTACAAACATACAAAAAATGATTGATTTTTCTTGTGTGTTCTCCTTCATGTTTCCCCGTGGTTGAGTATTGACAAAATCAGGTTACATAAAATTGTAGGTCTTTGTGTTAGCTATATAACCATATAATTTATTTTTCATTTGAACTATTTCAAGCCTTTCAACTATAATTTCTTTTGAATGTACGTCCATTTTTTGTCAAAAACCAACATGTACTAATTGGGCTGTAGATTTTAGCTCGTTCATTGAATTTTGCAACAACCCAATTTTTTTAGAAACTAGATTCCATTCTACACACTTTGAAAAAAAAAAAAATTGGTTTTAAATTAGTTTTCAATCATTTCTAGGGGGAGCACACAGATATTTCAAGTTTTTGGGATGTGTCCAACTAAAAAATTCATTAAAAGAAATACAAATTATAAAATTAACCGAAAAATCTGGGATAAACTATACACTGTTAGGTAACTTTTAACTAGAGCGATTAAAGAATTTCAAAAAAAAAGTTAAAATTTTAGGGGGGCCACACTTTGTACTGTGTTATGCTTTTTCTGAATAAACAGTACCACTTTCTGTGGCCCCCTTTTTTGAGGACCTAAAACTAAACCATTTTGAAAGAAAATAGTAGTTAAGAAACTAAATTCAAAGGACTACTACTTTTTTTTTTGTCATATCTTAAAATTTTGAGCATAGCTATCTTCAAATTCTTGTTGAAGTTCAAAAATTGTTGATTTCAAAAAAAAAGTGTCCACTTATACCCCCCTTTTGGCACCACAACTTGGTGCACTCACCCTTGGATGCATTCAATGAATGACCTATCAAATTCAAAACAAGGAAATCATCTACCTTGTTCCTAGGTTTGTTACTCAGAGACTTTGCCAGATTTGAAGTTGGAGGTTGTGTTGCTATTGACTTCTTAAGGGTTTGGTGTTTGCTCCAAAGAATGGAGAACAAATTTGAGTTAATCTTGGTATTTCTTCTACCTCCATGCTTGGAGGGAACCTTCACATAGGGTTTCAAGTTCCTTCTGCTCCCTGCTCTTGATCTTCTAGCATCATATTTGCACGATCAAACTACCGTCCATTCTCTGCGATCATCTTCTGCAACAGTTTTAGGGCTAAGGGAATGGAGTAAGGGTAGTAGATATTGTGACCTCCAAAAGACATGGCTTTGTCTAAGATACCTATTGAATTCTTCATGAGAAAAAAAGTAATATTTTAATTTGTAGGATTGTAAAATTTTATTTTATTTGACAGTCTAATTTATTATTATTATTTTATACACAAATATTTTATAGAAGATTTGAACTCAACATCATTTAAGTACTTACAATATGAATTTGATCCTTAAATCAAATGTCTTCTAACATAACTATTTTTGCTTAAAATGACAAATCAATTTCTATATTAATACAAATATTGTATAAACTTTATTAAGTTTATAATGTAAGAAAACATAATTTACATAATTTCTTATAATATACAAATATTGTATAAACTTTATTATATTTATAATGTAAGAAAAATCAATTTACATAATTTCTTTTAATATATTTTCACTATGAAGATAAATAACTCCTTAAAATTTTATAATTTTATAGTTGGAAAATTATAATTTGAAGCTGCGCTTAGTTATTATTTTTAAATAAGGGATATTTCTGCAATTTTATAAGGTATATGTAATATGCATTTTTCCTACATAATAATAATATTTGTTCCCATTAGATTCTGCTGACTTGTATCAATTATATACCCATAGTAAACTATGGGGTTAATCCGGGGCCCCTTGCTTTTACACTGTACTGCAGATTTTTCACGGTAGTTATCGTTGGTTTCCAATTTTCGACATGTGCTTCTGACTCAAGTATGTAAATCTTCCTGGTAAAAAATCAACAATGCGCTATTAACTGAGATATTTTAGCAAAGAGCAGATCAGCCATAAATATGTCGTGTCCATATTAAAAAAATGAAATACTAAATGCCACAGTACAATATGCACTGTGCAGTGTGATCTCTATCATGTATGATCAGAGTCGAGTCCACCAAAAATTTCATGACATAAACAGTGACATCCCAAGGATGTGATGGTAATGTGCCCCATGGTTATTGTTTCATTCTAATCTCTTGAAGGTAAAACAAAAGGGCACAGCAAAAGCCCCGAATTTAGCCCTTATTATACAACACCCTTTTATTTCAAGCATGCGGCTGCACACTACCTACAATTCCAGATTGATAAAAATGCGCTAACAATCAGAGCCAGTAATATGCCAACAAGTTGGAAGAAAACAGACTTTGTTTACTTACCCTGCAAGCAATGGTTGCCAAACTTTGACGGTCGCTTCTGCATTCCATCAGACCTGAAACCACCAGAAAATAAATATATGATTCCCAAATAAGAAATTCTTGAGATTAATTACTTTGGTTCAATCAGAAGCTCAGTTTGTCTAATTTGATTGACACACAGAAAAACGGAAACAAAAAAAATATAATGGCTAGCAGGTCTATAAATCCTATTCATTAAAAAGAAGAGCTTATCTATGGGAAGAAACGTCAACTTAGATAAAAGAAACTCGTCAGTCTGTAATCACTTACAATATTTAAACTCCTGGAACAGCAGTGTACAACCAATTGTAGAATTCATCCGTTGGTCTAACACCGATGGACTGAGATTTTTCAGAAATAATAGAGGCACGTGGAATTCTTGCCTTTTCATATTCTTCAAAGGCTCTCCTGATAAATCGTAACAGGTATTTCAGAAAATAAATCCAAAATTTTTAGTCTATTATTACACAATTAGCATACTCAAACATATACAAGTAGCATAACTCTAAGCACACATCTAGTTATTTTCCTGAAAAAATGTCTATGACGAATATGGTTAACAGAGATTTCACTTTGAATTAATTTCAGTAGAAAGACAAAAACAAGATGCATTGACCTTAAATCAGAAGAAATTGCAAGCTGCTTAGCAAGCTCTAATCCGTCCTCAAAAGCAAGATTAGCTCCTTGACCATACGATGGAGTTACAGCATGTGCAGCATCTGACAGATGATGAAATATTAAAAGGTCTTGATTAGCCAAAAAGGCAACAGTAGAGTATTTTGATTTGGGGATATGAAATTTTGATTTGTACAAATGTAATTGTAACATGGAACGTATTAAAGAAATACTAGTAAATGTAACAAATATGCCTCCAAATGATAAAGATTTAACCTCCCAGAAGAACAACATGACCACATGACCACTTTGGAAGCACAGGAACATCTAACACCCTACGTTCTAGGATAAATTCTGGATCTGTGACCTGCCAAGAATGTGAGCTAGATTCCTCAGTTGATGAGATAAAATATGCAAGGCATTTTATAAGCTTCAAACACTAATGAGAAATACAACCGAAGAACTAATATAGTCTTGATGCATGGACATACTCACCTGAATAACATGGGAAGCAACATCCCGCCCTTCAAAATATTTTAACAGTCTTTCTTTTGTCTCCTCTTTACTTCTTGAACAAATTTTTGTTTCTCCTTGAGTACATTCATCTGTGACACTTAAGGCCCACTACAGTTTATCTTTCACACCATTTATAATAAATGTTGTTCGGCCATTTTGCATCGCTGCAAGAGTTCCAGTCACCAAGGCCTTGACAAAACAGACCCTCATCAAGAATGGAACCAGATGGAAGCTCAAAATGGTATCAGCATTTGCTAGGACATATAATATGCATACCAGTGAAATTGTTCATTGACACTATTGTCACCACAGGTCACTATTTGAAATCAAGGACGAGTTCTTCAAAAGACAGACTGTCAAAAGAAACAACAGAAGTTGATTTTGATTTGATACATACCTTGTGTGAGCAGAGACTTCTGTCAATTACCGCACGCCACATTGTCCTCCCATTGTCACGAGGTTGTATTGCACCAAACAAAATATTCCTTGTAGTTGAGTGTATCCCATCTGCCCCTATGACCAAAGGAGCCTGTTTAAAATCCACAATCACATTAATTGAAGGATTTATAAATTAAAAAATCAGTCAGTTTAAAATATTTGTATCCTTCAAGAGGGACAATGGACATTGTAGTTAGCTTACAATGCCTATTTGATAACATTGATTATCTGGCACTGTATTAATTGTCCATATTAAGTGTTGGTTGGTTGATTGTTTTGTTCCTCTCCGCAACCATTGGGTCCTTTAAATATGTTGTCTATCATGAAGGAAGGAAGTATGATGTAGTCAGATGGACCATAATCCGTTGCCAACCATTCTCACTAATAATGTCAGTAGTGAATAAAGATGTTTTACCGCTCTATCTGGTATGCAGTGCCATCTTCATTATCACTTCATGTATTTGATTTATCAGATATAGCAATAAACATTTGGCTGACTGCAAATGTCCTTTTTACTTGAAAAGCATTAGTATCATATGATTTCTTAAAAACATGGTATGTGAACCTATGCTCCATGGGGACACATCCCCTGGGTTTTTTGACCCGCTCCCGTCCCTGGTATGGTATCTCTCGTACCCTTTTCTACAAATTTCGGAAATGGTCCACAAAACGACTCTAAGAGTGGTAGGGGACAGCTAGGGGAGTCTCTTAACAGTCCTGATGACTTCTGGCCCATCTCCTATCACCCAAGCCATTTTTGGATAAGCAGTTTTGGAAAAAATACATTTTAAATTTGGGAAAAAGGGTGGCTTGCTCACAACGACACCCAAACTACATTTGACAATACCAAGACCTCATCTAATCATAAAATAACCGAAAAGAAGATAAAGAAATTCATTTTCATAATCGCAAAGGAGAAGAGTAGCAAGAGGAGCAGTAGTGTTGTTTAGTGTGGAGCCTGATTAGTCCCCAAGTGGGAGATTGTTAAATTGTGGTGACTGATCAGGAAAGTACTGTACATACTTCATAATTTTGAGAAATAAAATTTGGGCTCTATTTTATCGAAATTTTGGGCCGACATATAATTATTAATTATAACCCTAAAATGGCATAAAATACTTGTATAAAAGGGTTTAGGGTTAGGTATTTTATTATTATGTTATGTTGTGATGCGAAATTGCTTCTTGCAGCAGTATTGAGCTATAAGGGATTACAGATTGTAATCAGGTTGTAATCACTAGATTGTAATAATATTGGACTTGCAGTTTGGTGGATGTAGCCCAGGGATTGGGTGAACCACGTTAAATCTTGGTGCTTTGTGTTCATTTTTGTGTGATCTATTATTTTCTGCTATTGGTTATATTTGAATGTAGTTTTTTATTTCTGTCCATGGTTTTATCCTAACAAGTGGTATCAAAGACTAGTTGTTTTTTCAGTTATCCTCTGCAGGAAAGTCTCACGGTTGAGTGGGAGCAATGGTAGATGAGGGTAAGCTGAGGGTTGATAGGTTTAATGGGCAGAACTTTCAGTTATAGAAGATGCAAATGGAAGACTGTCTTTATCAGAAGGATTTATGGAAGCCGTTGGAAGGCAAAGCCAAGAATCAGGGATCTATGTCAAATGATGAATGAGATCTTTTGGACAGAAAGGCACTTTGAAGCATTCAGTTATGCTTGGCACCATTAGTGGCATTTAATATTACAAAAATGAAGACAATAGAAGAGTTGATGAAAACCCTAGCGACACTGTATGAAAAGCCCTCCGCTTCAAACAAGGTATTTCTTATGAAGTGTTTAGTTAATATAAAAATAGTAAAATGTGGATCTGTTGCAAATCATTTAAATGAGTTTAATACTATTACTAGTTAGTTATCTTCTGTGGGTATCAATTTTGATGAAGAAATTAGGGCTCTCTTGATTTTGTGTTCTTTTCCTAAAAGCTGGAATGGCTTGGTAATGGCGGTGAGTAATTCTGTTCCTGGATCTAGTACCCTAAAATATGATGTGACAGGTGTTGTTTTGAGTGATGAAACTTGTAAGAAATCCTTAGTTAGATCTACATCAGGAAGTGCTTTGAATGCACAAAGCAGGGGCAGAACAACTGAGAGAGGAAGTAACTCTAAAAATCTTGGGAAATCAAGAGGAAAGTCAAAGGGGAAGAGGTCTCAATCGAGAGGACCGAACGACTATTGGTACTGTGGGAAACCAAGTCATAAAAAGAAAGATTGCTGGAATCGAAAGAAAAATGAAAGAGATAAATCAGATGGAGACAAGGAGGCAAATGTGGTAAGCTAAGTCACAAGGTTCGAATTCGAATTCGAGTTCGGCAACCATAAAATTTGGAGAAAATTCGACAAGAGCATAAATTCGAAAAAAAGTTCGACATTAAATTTGCCAATATATATATATATATATATATATATATATATATATATAAGAGTAAAATAACAAAATATTTAAACTTTGTTAAATAGGTTTAAAATCATTATAAAAAGATTGAAACATTTATAAAATATCAATTACACTTAAATTATATGATTAATTATTGAATAATATAATTTAATATATATAGAATAAATGAGCAATATATTTTATCATTGTTAAATAGTTTTAAATTCATTTCAAAAACATTGACACGTTTAAAAAATATAAGATATTTTTAAGTTTATGATTAAATTTTTATTAATATAAATTTAATATAAAACATAAAATTATAACAATTTAATATTCTAATTTTGTTTAAACAAAACTAAATACCGAAAATGAAAAACTATATGACAATATTAAACTTTAAATAAATCGCAAACAATGATAAAACCTAAAACAATAACAATAGTAATAACGCCTAACTATGTTGGCCCACATAAAGTTTGTCTAGCATCGCATTCGGAAAACGTGAGGCGCTTAAAAAAATTGGATAAGCGTTGGAATAAGAATTGGTTCTCAGCTTCTATTAAGCCTCCCACGAGTTTTTACAGTGAAGTCGAGAGCTTCCAGATGCAGCTACATGCAGAAGCAGATGGACTCCAAAAAGCAATGAAGATAGTTGTTGGCCTCCAGTTAAATAACATATTCACTGTTGCCTCTCGACTGCAATATATGATAGCTTCAACTAGGGTAGCCAATGGTGAAAAGGAGAGACCCCGAGCAGCATTGTATAGAAAAAGTGTAGTCAAAAACCTTTAACAATAGTATTTCAAACTCCTAAAATCTGTTATAAATTTTTTGCCTTAATGAAAAAGCCCGTCCTCATTTCCATACGAACACAAGTCAATTTTTAAAGAATTTTATGGAAACTTTTGAAGTTCGCCCAAATTTGAATTCCATGCATGAGATACGGCGAACTCTGTGACATAGGTGGTAAGTAACAAATCCAAAGAGGATGCTTTGCTTTTGTCTTTAAAAAGTGTTGATGATTCATGGGTATTAGATTCTGGTGCTTCATTTCATGCTACACCTCATAGAGGTTATTTCATTGATTATGTCCAAGGGGATTTTGGGCTTGTTTATTTGGAGGATAATGAACCCTGTCAGATTGTTGGAAAGAGTAAAATTAAGATTAAGTTGCAGAATGGGAATCATTGGCTACTACATGAGGTAAGACATGTTCCAAGGCTGAGTAGGAATTTAATTTCAGCAGGGCAACTCGGTGATGAGGGTTGTGTAGTTACTTTTAATGATAAAAATTGGAAGGATTCAAAAGGTTCCCTTGTAGTAACAAAAGGTGTGAAAGTAGGCACCTTATATCTTTGTATAGGTCATATTGTTCCTTCTACTTTGATTGTTTCAGAGAAAAATGAATGTTCAGGAACAATTGTTGTAGTTGAGCGGGGAGAACAAATAGCTACTATACATTCTGATACAGCACTGTGGCACAACAGACTTGGGCACATGAGTGAGAAAGGTATGAAAGTACTTCATTCAAAGAAATTTTTACCAGATCTGAAATGTGTTGATATGGATTTCTGTGAAAGTTGTGTGTATGGAAAACAAAAGAGAGTGAGTTTTGTAAAGACTGGGAAGGAAAACAAAAAGGAGAAATTAGAGCTTGTGCATACATATGTATGGGAACTGGCTCAGGTATCTTCTCTTGGTGGCTCTCATTATTATGTTACATTTATTGATGACGCAACTAGAAAAGTATGGGTTTATTTTCTTAGATAAAAATATGATGTATTTCAAACTTTTAAGAAATGGAAATGCTTGGTTGAAAATGAAACTAGTAAGAAATTAAAATGTCTTAGATCTGATAATGGTGGTGAATATTGCAATCATGAATTTGAAGATTATTGCTCCACTAATGGTATTTGTAGACAAAAAATTGTTTTAAGGACTCCACAGGAAAATGGAGTGGCTGAACGCATGAATAGGACTATAATGGAGCGTGCAAGGAGCATGAGGTTGCATGTTGGGTTGCCGTTACACATGTGGGCGGAGGCTGTCAATACTGTAGTATATTTGATTAATAGAGGTCCCTCTACACCTTTGGGCTGTGGTATTCTAGATGAGGCATAAAGTGGTAAGAAGGTGAGTTATTCTTTTCTCAAGACCTTCGGTTGTGAAGCTTTTGCTCATATAGACTCTGAAAATAGAACCAAGCTTGAAGCTAAATCAAAGAAATGTGTCTTTTTTGGATATGGCATTAATGAATTTGGTTATAAGCTTTGGGATTTTGAAAATCATAAAATTGTAAGAAGTAGGGATGTCATATTCAATGAGAAAGTGTTGTACAAAGATCTGTTGCAGCAACATGAGAAGAAAGAAGATGATTAGGTAGTGCTGGATGATACTCCAAAAGCTAATGTTCCAGCCATCCCTCATGATGTGCAACAACCACAACAACAAATATCACACACACTGGTGAATGTTAGACGGTCAATGAGAAAAATTAGACCTCTACAAAGATTTTCTCCCTCTTTGTATTCTATTTTACTTACTGATGCTGGTGAACTTGAAAGTTATGATGAAGCTGTGCAGGTGGATGCTAAGATTCAGTGGGAGTTTGCAATGAAAGATGAAATGGACTCTTTGCTAAAGAATACGACATGGGATTTGTGCAAGTTGCTTGTAGGTAAAAAGGCTTTACAGAATAAGTGGGTTTACAGGTTGAAAGAAGAGGAAGGAGGTAAGAAAAGATTTAAAGCCAGGTTAGTTGTAAAAGGATTTGCACAGAAAAAGGGAATTGATTTTGATGAAATATTTTTTCCTGTTGTTAAAATGACTTCTATCCGTACTATTTTAAGTTTTGTGGCTACTGAAGATTTGCATTTAGAGCAGCTTGATGTTAAAACAAGCTTTCTTCATGGTGATTTGGATGAAGAAATATATATGGCTCAGCTATGGGGATTTGAGGTCAAAGGTAAAGAGAACTTAGTGTGCAAATTGAAGAAAAGTTTATATGGCTTGAAGCAAGCACCTCGGCAATGGTATCTGAAATTTGACAAGTTTATGCATGAGTATGGCTATAACAGGTGTCATTCAGATTATTGTGTTTATTTTAAGAGGTTGGATGATGATAGCTACATTATTTTATGTTTATATGTTGATGATATGCTTGTAGCTGGGTCTAACATGGATCATATTAAGGGGCTAAAATGCCAGTTAGCACATGGATTTGCTATGAAGGATTTGGAGGCAGCAAAATAGATCCTTGGTATGAAGATTTGCAGAGATAGGAAGAACAAAACATTGATGCTATCTCAGGCTGATTATGTTGCAAAGGTGTTGCAACGTTTCTCTATGGAGAATGCTAAAGCTGTCAGCACACCTTTACCTGGTCATTTGAAGTTGACTAAGGAGATGTGTCCTAAGACATAGGAAGAGGATGATAAGATGTCCAAGCTACCCTATGCTTTAGCTATAGCAAGCTTGATGTATGCTATGGTATGCACTAGGCTAGATATTGCACATGCAGTGGGAGTCGTTAGCAAGTATATGAGTCATCTTGGATTTGAGCATTGGAATGCTGTCAAGTGGATTCTCAGATATTTGAGAGGAACATCGAATAAGTGTTTACACTTTGGGGGCTCTACTACTGATTTACAAGGCTATGTTGACTCAAATTTGGCAAGGGATATTGATACCAGGCGAAGTACTACAGGTTATGTCTTTACTATTGGTGGGGCAGCCATGAGCTGGGTTTCTAGGTTACAGAAGATAAATGCTCTATCTACTACAGACGCAGACTATGTTGCTGCTTCAAAGGCAGCCAAGGAGATGATATGGCTTCAGTTCTTCTTGGAAGAAGTGGGACATCCTCAGATGGATAATTATTTGGTTACAGATAGTTAGAGTGTCATTCATCTTGCAAAGAATTCAGCTCTGCATTCTAAGACCAAACACATACAGTTGCAGTACCATTTCATTTGGCCAATTTTGGAGGATGGACAGTTAAATCTGGCGAAGATACCTACCAATGATAATCCAGCAGATATGTTGACAAAGGTTGTAACAAGGGAGAAGTTGAATTCCTCTTCAACTTTAGTCGGTCTTCTAGACTAAACATGCATAAAAGAATAGCAGAGTCCAAGGTGGTTTGATCTAGTGGGAGCCCCATGTGGTAGTGGTATTGCTACAGGATTAGTCTCCAAGTGGGAGATTGTTGTTTAGTGTGGAGCTTGATCAGTCCCCAAGTGGGAGATTGTTAGATTGCGGTGATTGATTAGGAAAGTACTATACATACTTCATAATTTTTTGGAGTTCGGGGCATATTTTATCAAGATTTTGGGCCAACATGTAATTATTAATTATAACCCTAAAATGGCATAAAATACTTGTATAAAAGGGTTTAGGGTTAGGTATTTTATTATTATATTATGTTGTGATGCGAAATTGCTTCTTGCGGCGGTATTGAGCTGTAAGGGATTACGGATTGTAATCAGGTTGTAATCACTAGATTGTAATAATATTGGACTTGCAGTTTGGTGGACGTAGCCTAGGGATTGGGTGAACCATGTTAAATCTTGGTGCTTTGTGTTCATTTCTGTGTGATCTATTATTTTCTGTTATTGGATATATTTGCATGTAGTTTTTTATTTCTGTCCATGGTTTTATCCTAACAAGTAGGTCAAGTAGTGAACAACAGTTGAAAGAGAGGGTTAGGGCATAAAATCTTCTTGATTTAGACACTTAGACCTACCATCTACGAATTTTGAATGATGACATATTATTATGGACTTTTATGTTTATTGTTTAATAGTTTAGTTATAGTATTTACATTTTAATATTTTATGTCATTTCATACTTGAAAGTTGGAGTCTTTGGGCATTTTTGGTATATGTATGCCATATATCGACAATGGATCATGGAAGCATTTGAATTTTGTTAATTTGCTTATCAATCACATGTGAAATCTCAATTCAAGTCTAATTCTAAGTATTTAGTTTTAAAAATGTCTATGATGAATACTTTATCAATGTTGTGATATAATTATTTGACATTTCTTTCTCTATTTAAAAATTCCCCTAATTTTTTAATAGCCCTCCCCTACCATTCCCAAAAAAGTATCTGTACTGGAAACATGTCTTGCCATTCCCTGCCATCCGCATCCACGAAACTCTGTGGAGCATAGATGTGAACAACTAGACTACTGGGATTGCAACTATATAAGTTCCTTATATGCAGGGATGACATTCTTCCAGTCTATAACCTGGAAATAGACACTAACAAAACTTGATTTGATCCCTTGACAAGCTGCCATTCAGTAAGCTGGATTGTTCTTTAGGTGAAGTCATTTATATTTTATGAATGAAACTTGACAAAATGAATGAAAAATATCAGACATATGAATCATTTTCGAGGGCATTTAGCAGAATATTGTGTTAATAACTTAAGTCAGATTTCAAAGCTGAGCATGAGGTGCCCTCCAAGCCGAGAGAACAAAGGTTTACGTAAATTGAGAAGGTAGATACATCTGATATAGATATTTTCTATATGATAGAAAATTATCTCAACCACCTCACTCTCTATAAGATGAAGCAGCTGAGAGTAAAATGAATCACTAAAAAACCAGGATTGACAAGTTTCTAGATAGCATTCTCACTCTTCTAAAGGCCCATAGCCATATGTTTTTTATTTTCTTGCTTGATTCTCATTTGATTTTGATACTGTAGTTACCAATAATGTTTTGCATTGCCATTAAAATGTCCACTTTTGTACTTTTGAGTCATACCTTGTGATTTTATAATGTTTGAACTCTAGCAATGTTTTAGCTTCACCATTTTCACTTTATATGCGATTATGATCTTATTATCTAGTCTGCATCATGGCTGATTGACTACACATCTTTGACATCTCAATTGTATTAGTTGTAGATAATTTTTAGTCAATTTTGGTTACTTGATATCATATTGTGAATTATATCATCTTGTTTATAAACTTCAGCTATCTTTGTAATACACACTAAGTTTTGTGTGCAGGCATAAGTTTCCTTAACACTGATTAATCTAGAGACGATTGGCTTGAATAAATGTGTTAACTTTGAGTTACCTGTTTAAATTTATTTGAGTTGCAAGATCCTCTGTCCAAATCAGCATTGATACTTGTTAATGATTGGTAGCTTTAGTATATATATTATAAGAATTTGGCTTAGGCCAGAATTCACCCAAGAACATAAGAACTCAACACAAGCACACAGTAGACCAAAATAGACAAAGTATAATCAGAATGACGATATTCATTCAATATGCTAGCTTAGCCAACTTGAGAGTACAATAGGGGTGCCTGTATATAAAGGCCTCAGGAGAGCTTCTAGAATGCATAGAATTTAGCATCATGATATGTCATACAACCAGGCACATGTCCACCAGTTATAGGTTATCCTCCATTAAGCACGGGATTAAGTGCGATGATGTGAGGATAAGCCTACAATGGTGTAGCATGCAAATCAGTGGTGTAGACAACATGTGCTAAATGAGGAGTGCGGATAACTGTGTTGTCAACATGACAAGTCAGTGAATGATGCATACTCCTGTGTTATAGACACCATGTGCATAATTAGAGTTGGGTAATTCAATGAGAGTACACAAACTCCTAAGTGTCTCACCTAAAATAATAATAAAATAATGCAAAATAATTAAATAATGCATTAACCTAAGTAAACTTAAGTGTAATAAGTAAATACTTATTTACACCAACACCCCCCCTTAAGTGCGACTTAGGGGAATGCCCTTAAGCTTACGAAAACTAGGATGCAATGCAGGATGGGTCCCGGCTACTAGGCCATGTTAGGTACCCATGTACATAATGATATGCAATCTCCCATAAAGCGGGGAAAGAGGAAAAACCTCATAGGAAAAACCCTCCCCCAAAAACAGAGATAAATAGGGATGCATGGATGGATGGAGTAATCAAGACCCCCCTATTATGACATACATCTAGTATATACATAAGAGAATGATGAGAAGAGGAAGAGACATAGGATAGGCTCCCCCCTCCAAAGAAGAATTTTCAACAATGACTACTCCGATGAAGAAGCTGATCCAAGACTACAAAATGGTGTTCCTTCCCTTAGGAAGAAACAATGTCAAGGGTACAAATGAGATGCTTCCACTGTGTGTAGAAAGAATTGCATGGATAAGTAATGTCTCTAAAACCTGCTCAACTGGCTGAAGAACCTGTCCCAAAGAACTGTTTGTCTCTGCAACTAAGGAAGAACCCTGCTGCAACTGCTGATAATAAGTATCCACAATCACTTCAACCTGTAATGATCAATCATGTAGAGAATGAACAAGAGAGTTGAATGGAACCCTCATGACAACTGAAGAAGGTAATTTTGCATCAAGAAGAAGAGGCAGATCATGAATACTATCCCCCAAATCTGTCACTGAACTTGTATCTAGAAGACTGGATGTACCCTATTGTTCTGGACCTATCAGTGTGGCAATGTATGCATGTGGATTGAATTGATGAAGTGACCTCTCACTGCAACTGTCAATAGAACCCCACATGTCTGAATCTATTGAAGCACTATCGTTGAAATTCCTATCAGTTTCCACACTGTATGATGTGTGAAGAGGAGTTGAGGACAAGCTTGGTGAACTTTCCTCAAAGTATACATCCTTCTCCACAAATATCTGATGTGTCTCTGGATCTAGAAGTCTACATGCCTTCACACTATCTTCATAACCAATGAAAGTACAAGGCCGAGATGATTGTGCCTTGCATCCCTTGGAAGATCTGTTTGCCCATGCATGACAACCGAAGACTTTGAAGTGTGTCACAATAGGTTTTCTGCCGTACCATGCCTCAAAAGGAGTTTTTCCATCTAAGGCTAGATGAGGAGAACGATTAAGAATGTGAGTGGCACTAGAAATTTCTTTGACTTCTAATGATGGATCTAGAGACTTGGCATGAATCATGCAACTTGCCATAGACTTAAGAGTGTGGATCCTCAAAGCTGCAACATCTATCTTATGTGGACTGAATGATGGCAGAGTCTAAAGATCAATTCTCTCATGTCTACAAAAGTCCATAAGTCTTTTGTTCACATCCATGTTTCTATTGTCCATGTGGAGTACTTTGATGGCCTTCCTTGATTTTCATTCTACATGAGCCTTGAAGTCTAGAAACTTGTCCAACACTTCATTCTTGTTATGAAGAAAGTAGACTCAAGTGAACCTTGAAAAGTCATCAACAAAAGTGAGTATGTAGCAACCTTGGCTGAATGCAAAAGGACCTGCTAATACCATGTGAACCATCTGTAGAACACCTGTTGCTCTAGAAGACTTCCCTCTTTGTAACTTCCCTTCTGGATGCATATCCACTAAATCTGTTGAACACTCACCCTTAGAAAAGTTGATTTGAGGTAGACCTTTGACCATTCTATGTGTGCAAAGTTGCTAAAGATAGCGGTAGTCAAGATGACCATACCACTCATGCCGTAATTGCATGCTTGAATTGGATTGAGACAATAAGGCTTTTGAAGAAAACGGGTACAAAATGAGAGAAAGCATACAACCTCTTGTTATGATTCACTTTCCCCACTGCAACCAAGGAATCATCTTTAAGACTGTGCACTTTTACTAAGTCTAGAAGGAACTCAACTCTATGTCCATCTCCAAGGTGAGTGATTTGGTAGATTGATAGGAGATTTGAACTGAGGTTTGGAACATAGAGAACCTCTTGAAAATCTCCATTTTCCATCTCCACGTTTCCTTTTCCTTCAACTTCCATTTTGCTATCATTAATGAAGATGTGCAGTACCTTGGACTACTTCATTGAAGAAAAATCCTCCTTTGGAGAACCCATATGATATGAGGCACCTGAGTCAAATATCCATTCCTTTGAAGAATTCAAATTTGCCATGAGTGCTTGCCCTTTTCCCTTTGAATCTAAAGACGATCCTTTATCCTTATAGGCATTAGGCAACGAAACATTATGTTTCTTCATGATGTTGGTCAACTCATCAATCTTTTTGAGATAACACACATGCTCTTCATGACCCAATTTCTTGCAATATGTGCACTTCTTCTTCTCCTTATTGTTGTCCCCCTTCTTGTTGTTGGAATTTGAGGACTTGCCTTGTTGATTGGATTGTGGTGTTGTCTTTTTTGCATCCTCAAATTTGTCTTTCTTCCATTTCTTCTTACCCTTTCCTTTGTTTGAAGACTGTCTAGCTGAATGTTGAGAACTCTCATTAGCCACCAATTCTTTGGACTGAGGTGATTTGAGAATCCCCATTGATGTCAACTTCTTTTCTTCATCATCCAATAGTTTAGCATATTCATCAAAAGTGACTTTCTTATAGGCAGACCCTAAGGTAGTCTTTGAGGTGTTAAAAGAAGATACAAATGTGGAATATTCTGATGGCAGCATGTTATGAATGAGATAGATCAGTCTGTCATCTTTGATAAAACTCCCATAATCACTAAGCTTTGTCCTTAATTCATTCACCTTGATGATGAAGTCTTGTATGGAGTCATACGACTTAGGATCTAAGGAAACAAGCTCATCTTCAATTTTGAACACATCCTCTTTAGACACTTTACCATAAAGGCTTTCAAGGGTATCCCAAGCTTCCTTGGATGTAGTACATTTCTTGATTTGATACATGATTTTATCATCTACCCCCAAACATATATGACCTAGGGCTTTTCTATCCATTGCTACCCATGCTGAAATTTCACTTTCTAATACATTGTCACCTGTGTTGGGCCCTACAATATTGTAGGGCCCATTTGCCGTTGCACCAAAAGCCATGACTGTTAGTGAACATGGAACACCACATAATTAACCACCTGTGGGCAGGGGAGCGCGTCGCATCACCCAACAACCTGTTGGTTTAGAAAGAGTACCATCTACATATTGTGAAACTCCATTGTGCATTAAGTGATACCCCATTTTGATTGACCACGAAGCATAGTTATGAGGAGTTAATTTAGGAAACTTAAAGTTTCCCATAATGCAGAAAATGAAAGAAAAGTGCAAAAAAGAGAGAACACAACACCAAGAACACCCCCCCTTTTCACTGAATCAAGAAACCCCCCTGAAATAGATGCTTTGGCCACTTTATCAGTAGTGTGATTACAATGGGCCACTTGCCAATTTTGGCCTTCGTGGACTTCTGATTTTGCTTGTTACAACCTCTTAATGGAGTAAAAATCTGAAACTTTACAATGTGCTACAATTCTGAAGCATTACAAAGCAAAGAAAGACCCTATTACTGAAAGTGACATTTTTTTCCACAAAAACCTAAAATCTGATAGCAAATATGGAAAGTAGACGAAAAAATATGCACTTTCAAAAAACCAAAACTTGCTTTCGACTCTAGATGTGCTCGTACAGAGCATTTAAAGTTGCAAAATGCAGGATTATGCACATACAGCCGCCAAAAGATGCAATTTCTAAACAATCCTTGCACCAAAACCAGAAAATAGCTGTAGCACTAAAAAATTTAGAAATTCTACTCAATTTCAAAAAAATTTCACCTAATTTGGACTCTGGATGTGCGAGTTATAGCCTCTCGAAGTTGAACTACAAAAACCAAAATGAATCTGGAGAGGGGTTGCATCAGAGAATTACGGGGTTAAATTTGACGGTCCTACGGTCATCGCAATAGTTCTAATTTTCCTTGAAATGACGTCCAAACGGTCGTAAATTTTAAGATACTAAAATGATGATGTCAATGACGTCTGGGCCAGTGACGGCGTGGTAGTACAAAATTGTATGATCAATGACAGAGAAAAATTCATACGTTGACTGTGTGCTAACTTGTCATACAGATGCTAATGCTGGAGGTTGCTGATTGTCCTACTGAATAGGATGGTGACTAGGACTGCAGATTTGCAAACTATGTTGAGGTGGAGCAGGTGAGTGTCCACGTGGCTTCCGTGTGTCTCGTTGTGGGCATTTTAACAAATGTTGTGTGGCACTGGGCAGATCACGTTGCGTGTCACCAAAATGCTGCGGGGGTTGCAACAGTTGCTAGAAATTAGGAAAAGCAATGCCGGGTTTCGTTTTAACGTTGCCGAAAGATGTTTTTAGTGCCGCTGGAATGGGGAAAATATCCCACATTCGTGGGATAGGCGCATAATGCGCAGTTTAAAAACAAACCTCCGCATAGACCAAACAATGTTTGTGAGTAGTGGAGAGTTGTGTTGGGCTGGGCCGTGCCGGGCCGGTGGGTTTGTTCGCCGACAGATTAAGGTCAAGCACTAGTTGAAAATTTGGTCCTTTCTGTCAAATTTCATAGTGGTCATATCGAGCGCTCCGCTGATGAAATAAATAGCCATAAATAATTAATTAAACCTTGCGATAAATTAATCTGCCAAAATACAAAGCCGATTCGGGGTGTCACTGCCTGATTTGGCCAAAAAAAAAATCTCTTTCCCTCTACACCTAATAGGGAAAATAATTCCAAAAATAGCCAGATGGAAAATAAATTGTAGAGATTAAATTGAATGCAGATCTGAATAATAATAAATTAGATCAATAAAATGATCATACTTGAATTGCAAATCGGGGCCTCTGGGTTTCGATTTGCAAAATTTTTTTTCCTCACGATCAACTTTCACCCAGTATAGGAAAATTTATAGTCGATCTTCACCGAATCGACACTCCGGATGCAATGGTGAGGTTAGATTTGGCTCTAGATGCTCCCAATTTCTACAGATCCTCTAGATTTGTGTCGAGGTATTGAAGCATGAACGGTCTTGAATGGCTACATGATGAGAATTTTCCTCAGCTCTGATACCATGTAAGAATTTGGCTTTGGCCAGAATTCACCCAAGAACTAAAGAACTCAACACAAGCACACAGTAGACCAAAATAGATAGAGTATGATCAAAATGACGATATTCATTCAATATGCCAGCTTAGCCAACTTGAGAGTACACTAGGAGTGCCTATATATAAAGGCCTCAGGAGAGCTTCTAGAATGCATAGAAGTTAGCATCATGATATGTCATACAACCAGGCACATGTCCATCAGATATGTGTTATCCTCCATTAAGCACGGGATTAAGTGTGATGATGTTAGGATAAGCCTACAATGGTATAGCACGCAAATCAGTGTAGACAACATGTGCTAAATGAGGAATGTGGATAACTGTGTTGTCAACATGACAACTCAGTGAATGATGCATACTCCTGTGTTGTAGACACCATGTGCATAATTAGAGTTGTGTAACTCAATGAGAGTACACAAACTCCTAAGTGTCTCACCTAAAATAATAATAAAATAATGCAAAATAATTAAATAATGCATTAACCTAATTAAACTTAAGTGTAATAAGTAAATACTTATTTACACCAACATATATATATATATATATATATATATATATATATATATATATATATATATATATATATATATATATATATATATATATATATATATATATATATATATATATATATATATATATATAAGATATCTATTTGTCATTATATTAATTACATTCTAATGTATAGACATGTCCCATGAAGAAACATGTCTATCCATACTTCATCCTATATTAGAGAGATGGCTGTCATTTGGAAAGCATATACCAAGATGGCAATGCAAACTACATTTGTACCATTAACATGGTATCAGAGTAGATTTGATTCAGGGAGAATTGTGCCTTGACATTGAAGAAGAGCTTGTAGTTGTGCAAAAGACCATTGGAGCAATCATGAATAGTAGATTGTGTTGCAGGCAAATTGTGCTAAAGATTATTAAAATCGAATGCACCGATATCAATGTAACTTTTTATGATCCAAATTCTCCCATGAGAGTTTGTGTAGATTCTTCGTTAATCATAGATGGGAGATGGGCTCATTGCAATCTTTCTTTGCTTAGTGTTGCTCGATCTCACCCCTCTACTTCCCACATGGTGTGCAGTTTAGAGTAGTGAGTTCTTTTCACAACGGTCTTCAGAGTGGAGGACATGGTAATTATAGGAGCGAAGAGTATTTTCAACTTGCTCAAATCCACATTCCAACAAGGCTTCCCGTACCTAACTTATGGGCACACCAAGAGGCTCAACCCAAATTAGCCAGCCCAACACGCAGATTTGGCAGGGCAATGCTTTCTCTCCAGTCTACAATGACAATTGTATATGATCTCGCCAACAATGATCTAATAAGCCTTAATATTGGGCTTTAATTTGTGTTGCCACCCACAAAATTTACAACTTATGGTCAAGTGATATATGCAGAAATAGGCCCTTATAGAACTTGACATCGTGGCAAGAATTGGAGTGTAACCTAGGGATAATGACCACTAGTGGAAGCAACCAATGTTCGAGGATCTGTTAGTCAGCAACCCTACCAAATCAGACCAAGAGTTATAAAAGCCACAGAGACGTTGGACAATGGAATCTATGAGGAAAAGGCAGATAATACTGCCACCATGGAAATACATAGGCCCTTACATCAAGTACAAATGCCACACCAAAATGAGACAGTTAGTAATAATATTATGAAAGGATATTTGCTATAGAATTGAAGAATTGCATTCCAATCAAAGGTGACTCTGATGGCTATTATGACTAGTTAAAGGTGATGAGTCACTTAAATAAAATAACTCACTCATAGAAAAAAGGGAGAAAAAAATGCACCCTTGTGATTGAAGCAATGGGGATAAATAGGTCATCAGACCCCACATGTAAACTAAGGTAATGTATATTTACATTATTATTATTATGGTATTAAATAACCGAGGCAATGTATTTACTTTACATTATTATTGTTATACTTCCATATAATATTATAATATTAAATACATGACTTGAGATATAAATAACATTAGAAATTATATATATATATATGGATGCACATGTGTACAAGATTATGAAATTCTTAAAATAAGATAAGTTATATAAATAATTTTGATATTTTATCAGATTGGGTGAAATAAATTTAGTGTTATATATATAATTTATGAGAAGGAGAGGACAGTCAAGGATGTTGATATGTAGATAACTACTTATTTTCCTTTAGTATTACAATTATCTATTTTAGTCTCTCTATTATTCTTACTTTATTTTTATAAGAACTATGTACCTTGATCTTTTCCTCCTAGAATGTAATTGCAGGAAAAAGAGGGAGATTGGGAGGGAGACTTATATTTCAGGCAACGTTGAAAGAGAGGGAGCAGATAGATGATATGATTCAATCAACCTTTGGTGATCTCAGAGTAGACCATGTTGAAGATGGATTCTCCAATAATTAATAAATAGTAGCAATCAAGAGGATTGTGATTCCTAAATATTCCTCTAAACTATATGGGCCTACCTGTGTATATCATGAAGAAGTGATGACTTCCAAATGATTATCACTTGTATTTGTAGAAGTTCTTGAAAGTTGACGATCTTTCAATAACTTAATCTATTATGATGGATATCTTACGATATCTATGCAAATCATGATAGATGATACTTTGCACAGTGAAAGTTTATATGGTATTTATTATGAGGGTGCAAGTCACATACCTTATAAACACTTTGAGTACATTGTGAATGGTATGCAAATTGATATTCGGGGGGCCATTACACATAGTACTTAGTGAATATCTTGCAAACATTTAGGAGGCCATTACTCAAATGCACCTAGTGAATGTCAAATGAGTTGACATAAAAATGTCGAATGAGTCGACATTCAAATATCAAATGAGTTGATATTCAAAGTCAAATGTGTTGACATTCCATAAACCATTTTTTTTACCTTGAGGTAATATTTTATTCTTATTGTGTATGAATCTTGTTTATCCTCCCTAGCTAAGAGGGAGTGTTAATGATTGGTAGGTTTAGTTGGATAAACTGTAGTGCATATATATATATATATATATATATATATATATATATATATAAGTGAGATATAATATATGAGATATTTATTTGTCATTATATTAATTACATTCTAATGAATAGACATGTCCTATGAAGAGACATGTCTATCCATACTTCATCCTATTTTAGAGAAATGGTTGTCATGTGGAAAGCACATACCAAGATAGCAATGCAATTACATTTTTAGCGATCCTCAAGAACATTAACAATACTAGATATATGTTTTCTTAAACTCACGAAACATGTACAAGTGTTTTATTTAGGCTTCTTTTCTCTTCTTTTGTTTACATGTAAAAGATAAATGTGTGTTCGTAATGCTTATAAAGTGTTTGACAAATAACCATGTGTTAGAATTGAACAGAGTATTATGGATTTTATTTTTTAACGTCTTGATTGCATTATTGAAAAGAAATTAGAAAGGTTAAATACAGTTATTTGTAAAGGTTATAGAATGGCCATTTGAAAAGACATGTGAAAAGGGAAAATAAAAGAAGGCTATTTTGTGGGGTTTTAGGTGTAATTTCTAATGGTCCTTTACTAAATTTTCATAAAATATACTTTGATCTAGAACACTCATAAGAAATAGATACGTGAAAGCATTAGATTTGAAACATCCATACAAGTAAAATAGATGTACCCATATAATAATGGGCTCTAACTAAATGTTTCATTCAAGTAACATATCAACTTCAAATGACTAAATAAATATTCTGAAAATGCTCAAATTGCTTAACCACCCAAAACACTATTAAAATCCTACGTTACCAATTCGGATGTGGATTTTGGAAGCGGATACAGAATGTGCAATTTTTTGTTTTTTTTTGGATGCAGATGTGGGAGGAAACGTATAATATATATGCAAAGAAATGCAAGAAATATACAAAAAAAAATCATTTGATAGTATGAATATGATGCTTCACCCTTTATCAAAACTCAAGATATTTCAAAATTCATATGATATATCAATATGTGCTTGTCCAACATTAGAGTTTAGACAATAAGTTCAAATTTTCAAGATTTTTCAACAAAATAAAAACTTAGATAATGATTGAAGATTCAATCAACTAATAGTCTAATAGGCATTAGAGTCTGAATCATAAGGATTCACAAGAAAATCCACATTCTCATCATCATCTCCAACCACTGAAATATCATTTGAACCAAACATGGTTCTAGATATGCTAGATGCACCTTGTGCCATGCTATCATCATCACCATCTTCGAATGTAGTAAGCTCATGAAATGTTGCATCCAAATCCACACACTCAGGGGCTACATCCCAAAGCTTTGTTGCCTCTTCCTTATAATGATCATTCCTACGTGACAAAAGACATAAGTTGGTGTGGACAAAGACCAAGTCCTTAGCTTTAGAGCCCAACCGATTGCACTTCATTGGATAGATTAAAGGAGTATGTACTCCAATTCCTTTTAGTAGTAGAGGAACTAGAAACCTAGATAGTTGTCACAAAGCATACAAATGAAAAGCAAATTAATTTTTAAAAATGTGTGAAACACTAAATTCTAGAATGCAAGTGTAAACATAAATATTAAAAGTTTAAAACAAAACAAAATTAAAATCTTACTTGTGATAGGACCTTGATTGCAAGAGGTTGAATATGCTTGAAAGGTTGACCATACATGTGCCACCATGTGATAGCTCCTGTTCTATTTTGGTCCTTTAGTGCAAATGGAGAATTCTTTAACCTTGAAGCAAACAACCCAAATTCTTTCCTCTCTTTTTCATGCATTTCTTCTAGTGGGAAGAATCTTGTAAGAGCTTTGTGGCACCTGTCAACGACATCCTCATCCACAAGTGGTGCAACTCTACCTGACATACTAATACCTCCTCACTATAGTACCTAGGAGATAAGGCATATGCAAGGAGGTGCAATGGGGTAGTCATCTTATTCCAGCTATGGTGGATGATTGCTTCCACTTGATTGCATAAAGTTTCGCTTTGTATAGGGTCACTCTCATGTGCTTGTATAAAATGTTTTACCTTCTCAACCATGGTGTTCATGCCATCATACACTTCCCCCAAGAAAGGTGTATCTGTATCAGAAAAGTGGAGCATAGTCATGATGGGCTTGGTGAAATCCAATACATATGCCACACAAGCCCACCAACTCTCACTCAAGATCAAATCCCTGACCCTTTGACCTCTTTCTAAATTTGAGGCCTTCCATACACCACATTGATTACCAATGACCATTTGGGTCAATTCATCTTTTACCCTGAGGAGTCATCTCATAAGAATTGTATGAGATGCAAAACGAGTCTCAACAAAATATGCAAGTTAACAATATGTCAATTGACAATAAAATTAAAAATTTTAACTTTTAACTAAATTACAAATCCATGAAACTTAGTGTTAAAAAAAATTAATTTACATTTAGCTACTCCAATTTGGAGTATGTTCTAAAAATGGATTGTGACATGTGGTGGTTTGTCACAAACATTTTCATCTCCTCCCCCTCTTGGTATATTTTCTTCACCCAATCTATTTTAGTGTCAATCTTCCGCATGATCAAGTTAAGGGAGTGAATAGGGCATGGGATCCAAAAAATATGGTCATACCGACTCTCAACCAAAGCACCTGCACCCTTGTAATTTTTGGCATTGTCTGTGACCACTTGTACCATATTATCACTATCCATCATCTCAATGGCCTTGATGAGAATTCTAGAAATGAATTTGGAATCCTTCACTTACCCCTCACAATTAACAACCTTAAAAACCATTGCCCCTTTGGGGGAAATTGCAATCACATTAATCAATGGTCAGTTTCTTGTATCCTTCCAACCATCTGACACAATACTCAGACTAGAAGTTTTCCAAGATTTTTTGATTGGTTGAAGGATTTTCTCTATATGTGTCTTCTCTTGTTGCAATAGAGTTGTACACACCTTTTCATACCCTAGGGTTGTGTAGTCGGTTGGTGATTCTTTTATTGCTGCCACTATTTCCTTCCAATATGGTCATCTCACCAAGTTGAAAGGAAGCCCATTTGCATAGAGGCAATGTGCAATAACTTCATCAGCATGGTCTCTTGCCTTCATTTTAAATGCGATGTGCAATAGTCCTCTTTTGCAGATTGAAATTCCTACTTCTTCCTCATCCTCTCCTGGCACAGGTACTTGCAAGAATGGGTGTTGGGAGGATACAATTGGTTTAGTGGGTGCATGCATCTTTTTGTTTGAGGATGAACCTTGATACTAGTTTTTTTTAATCTATTGACCAATGCATCAGCAACTTCTTGTTCTCTTACAAATGAAAATATTTTTGCACTAGTCATCCCATTACCATTTTTGCCTTTGCACATTCCAAATCCTTTGCCAGCAAGGCTCATAAAATGAAGCTTCACCTGGGAATATAAGCTATTGAAAGGTTTTCCTTTGTTGCTTTGACAATAAATGCACTTCCAATAGTATGAGCCACCTCTTGGAACCTGTGATATCCGTGTTGTATGTCTCCATAAAGGAGAACCTATATCAAGTTTGAAATTATCAGTCCCTTGCCCTTCTTGGCCGCCCATTGAACCTTGATTAGCACTATAATTGGCCTCCATTCTTGTGTATTTTTTTGCAATGTATTTTATAAGAATTTTTTTTTTATTAGGTCCTAAAAACTATGGAAATAATGCTTACAAGTGGAAAGAAGTGAAAAAAACTACAAAAATAGATACCCAAACTTGCTTCTTTATATCATTTTTTTTTTAAATTGAAAAAAAACTTGAAAAATTCATCAAAAGCTCAAAAAAAATCATCAAAATACTTAATAATGGGATTGATCACTTACCTTGAATGATTTAAACACTTTTTAGAAAGCTATCTCTTGCCCTTCGATCAATCCTCTTCAAAAATGTTGAACTTGGCCTCACAATGGCAATACAAACTAGAGAGCAAATGAGAAGTGGTTGTAGATGCAAACAAAGTTCCAAAATGAGTTGTGAATGCCTAAAAATTCACCTTTAGGGCTATTTTAGGGTTTCATAGGAAAAAATGCCCTAAAAGAATCAATTTAGGCACATGCATAATAGGGAACTTAAGTTGTTTTTGATTTTTTCTTTATATTATTGACCATTGGGCTTGCAAATGTTGCTTGATGCTTCAGGAAGCCCTGTGGAAGTTGGTCGCAATAGGCTTCTGGCCAATTTCCACAAGGCTTCCAAAAGCATCAAGCAGCATTTGCAAGCCCAATGGTCAATAATATAAAGAAAAACTCAAAAACAACTTAAGTTCCCTATTATGCATGTGCCTAAATTGATTCTTTTAGGGTATTTTTTCCTATGAAACCCTAAAACAACCCTAAAGGTGAATTTTTAGGCATTCACAACTCATTTTGGAACTTTGTTTGCATCTACAACCACTTCTCATTTGCTCTCTAGTTTGCATTGCCATTGTGAGGCCAGGGCTTCCAAAAGCACCATGCATCTGTCCACTTTGGATGCGGAAACTTGCCCTATTCAAAACAACTCAGTATCCTAGTTAAAATCCTCCAAGCTTGAAATAGAGATGTAATTTCTATATGAATTTGCCCTCAAAATAAACAAACGATTTTCACTCTTTAATAGTCAAATGCAAGGGTTTTTGTCTTTAGGTTTGAAAACTAAACTCTATGTTGAAATAATAAGATCATTTTCTACAAATGTAATAGCACTGCTCTTTATTTCTGTGTTCCAAATGCAGATTCAAATGTTTATAAATAAGAGAAGAGGAGACATGTCTCTATGGTAATTTGATAGTTAATAATTAATTAGACAATATTAACAATTATATATATATAAAGGTTTGTCTAATTAATGATTAACCAATAATCATAAAACGAATTATCTCTAGGTCAATTTAATCTAACTAAAGATACAACATTAACACTCCCTCTTAGCTAGGGAGGATTGTTATAGAACATAGTATGTTCTCAAGCGTATAGAGATATCATCTCAATGTGATATTTTGGAATGACATATTCAAGGATATCAGCACATATTCATCAAAATATATGTTATCTTTCAATAGCATCTAAAGTATGATTCAACAAGGAATATCAACCATATGATATTTATCAATCTCATATTCTTGTGGTATGTACACTAGCATCAAATCTATGATGCCTACCAAGAGAATATGTTATATCCTAGTAGGATATGAGTTCTCTAATTTCCAGCACTCCAGGACAACAACATAATGTAGTCGATCAAATAACAAGTAATCAGAGTGTCGTGATCACTATCAAGACGTCCAACATAGAACAATAATTTAATGTAGTCTATCATGATAACAAGTAAAGCTATGGGTAAGATCATCACCTTACAATAGCAACCTCACACATAAATCAATGAAAGATTGTCACCTTGCATGACATAATCCACATATGCAAAATAGTAACTTGCATGACATCCACCATGAGCCATGTCAAAGAGTGAATCCACCATAGCTTCTCCTAGAGGGTGGAACAAGGCTTTTCAACTCAAACTTCTCTCTTACAAAGAATATTGCAATACAAGGAATTTCAGCTAGAACTTTTCGTGGAGAAGAACTCATTAATAAGGAATTGTACCTTGAAATTCTCCCTCTGATCAAAGGTCTTGGATGTCATATCTTCTAGCTACTCCCTGAAAGCTCTCTTTCTCCAAGGTTTCCTATGATAAATTGTTGGCCTCCCTCTAAATCTAATATTAATCTCCCAATTTTATGGAACTCTAAAATTTTGGCAAATTTTAAAGTACCAAACACCATGCCAAGGGGATAACCTTTAGATCTTACCCACTACTTATATTCAACCAATATGTTTCAATTCATTAAAAGTCATGAGTAGGGTAGTTCTAAGTGACTCACAAGGAATTAAAGAATGAATGAATAGACACAAACAACATTCCATTAATGACAAGAAGGACAATACAATGGTTTGAGAGATGGTGAAGTTGGAACAAAGTAATCAAATACAACATATAGACTTATATAAACATAGAAAGATTGGATTCTGAATTACACAAATTAGTGATATATATAGGAAGGTCAAATAGTATACCCAACATATGATAGTATGAGGAAGAGCCTATGAGCATGGTTGACAACGGATGAAGATTAATTATTTGGCAAGCCACTATGTATTATAGTTATCGATTTTATTCTAAGTTGTGTAGCTCATCCAACGTTAATCAATGATCCTTTGTCTCATTCCCAGGTTGATGCTAATACATTTTATTATTTACCATGGCTTAGTTAAACAAGCTTTTGAAATTCCCAATGGGCCTGCTCACTTCTGATTAAATATGGAGGGGTTTCAAATTGAAAATTTGTATCCTGTGGGGCACATAGCAACTTTCACAATATCAAACTTGGGTCAAATTGGTTAAACAAGAAATCATGGATGACCAATTCACACAGAAGTGTGCCTGAGCACCAACATAGATAACTCTCTCCCATTTCGAATAAACTTGTGGTGGTCATGCGTATCTATTCAAAATTGCTTGTTTTGTTCATTGGATGATGGATTGCTAGAGCATGAAGGCTCTGCTCAAATAAAGTGCTAGTTTCGTTCATTGGATGAAAGTATTCATATTCAAATGCAATGGTTGTAGTAGTTGTCATCTTCTAGATATGGTTGAAATAGTTGATATTTCTCAATATTGGGTTGTGGAAACAATAAACTAAGCAGGGTGCTTGCATATATGTGATGCCCATCTGAAATAAAAATATAACATGAATATCCTCCAGCCATTCTTTCACATTGTCTTTTTGTCGAGATCATTGATCTGCATTAATACAAGACACACAGATGATACTAATGAAGTTGATCAAAACAACAATATGTCACCAACAAATATATTGTACACACGACAACTCTATTCCATCAAAATTTACAAATACAAAGGTTCAAGTATATGCAAGTTTATATTCATCGTGAAGAAGGGAATACCATGTTATACAAGTAATTGTATATGGAAAAGACAAATAACAAAATTGTCAGAAAGTTAAAATCAGTCAGTTGTCTTGAAGCCACATGCTTATCTACCTGCCTGACAACATTCAACTTGGTAGGTGAGTTTGAATCCAAAAGAGAGGGAAAGTTTTTGATGCAAAAAAAAAAGAAGTCTCATTTATTCAATAACATGCAGAGAGAAGATCAAAAAATTAGAGCAGAGAAGAAGTGCAGAAAGTTCAAGGAGCAGAAGGAACTGGAAGAAGATAGAAGTTGCAACAGCATAGTTTTTGTTCTTCTTGTTCTCTGTGAGTTCGTTCTTGTTTGTCCTGTGAAGTAGTGATTGCTCCAGGCATTATTATATGCAGTCTTGAAGAGCTACAAGTTTATATTTCAAGTAGAAGTTGTAGGTTAAAGTATTTAGTCTCTAACTGAAGCTTTACTGAAGCTCTATGCTCTTAGATTTGTATTCAGTTGAATCATTTTATGAATCGAAAGAAAGCAAGCAGGCATACTAGTCGATCTAGTTTTTTTGGCTCTTTGTTGTCTCCTTTCTATTCATTATGCATGTTGCATTAAGTATTTGAGAAGATTAGAGTTGCAAGCTCTTTATCTTTATTCTCTATGTTTTAATGGTGGAGTAAACCAAACAACAAGTCTATTATTGATATGCTTAGTTCAAGTGTTAATCAAGTTCTCCTTGTGCTCACTCAGTCAATTCTTGTCTTGTTGTTTCTACTGAGTCCACCGAGCACCTCTCTCCCATGCTTACCGAGCTGACTTGGTCCCTTACTACCGAGTCTCATCGAGCTCACTTGGTTCCTTCGTCAATCGAGTCCACTCAGTCCTTGTGCTGGTTGTGTGTTGAGCCTGCTAAGATCCACCTTCCTTTGGTGACTGAGTTCACTTGAGTCCCATTGTTGTTGAGTCACTTAGCATCCACTACTACCGAACATACTCCCACTCGGCTCCTTAGCGTGCCGAAATCACTCAGCACCCACTATTTTGTCGACAAAATTTTAAGTTATGATTTCTCACATGGTACTGAAGCTTTGAGGCCTCACATCCATGGTGAGTTAGGGCATTTGTTTTTTGGGTATTTGACATGGCAAGAGATGTAGGAAAGATATGGCAACAACCACCATCCTTTAATAGACAAAATTATGATACATGGGCAAAAAATATGAGAACCATCATGGTTGCTAACAATTTGTGGGAGTTTGTGATTAATGGGTTCAATGATGTAATCGACCCAACACAGTATGCTACCCTCACAAACCCTCAGAAGACTCAGTTGAAAGAGTCATGCAAAAGCCTTAAGTCTGATTGAGGCAGCAATGACAGAAACTATTTTTTGCAAGATTGCAACAGCAAATTACTCAAAGGAAGCATGGGATATCCTTGAGACTAACTTCAAGGGCACTAATAAGGTCAGAGTGGTGAAGCTATAGATGATCAAAAGGGAGTTTGAGAACCTTCAAATGAAGGACAATGAACCTATTGTAGAGTTCATCTCATGAATCTCCACTTTGATAAACCAACTCAAATCAAATGGAGAAGAGTATGAAGAGCAAAGGATTGTTGAGAAGATTTTGAGGAGTTTACCTCAAAAATATGACAATCTTGTGATGATCATTGAGGAAGAAAAGGACCTCACCACATTGACCATGGATGAGTTGATGGGAACTCTTCAAACCCATGAGCATTGGATTAGCAGATCATCAACAACTTCCCAAGAGAAATCTTTCAAGGCCCAAGAGAATTCAAGAGGCAGGGGGAGAGGATGAAATCGCTCTAGTAGAGGCTCAAGAAGTAGAGGTTGTGGAAGGAATGGTCAAAGGAATGCTGGTGCAGAAAGCTCAGGATGAGAAAGCAACCAAGAGGGAGCAAGCACCTCTCAAAATAGCTCTATAGGAGGTAAGAAGAATTACAACTCCAATAAGAACAATGTAGAATGCTACTACTATCATAAGTTTGGGCATTATGCGAGTAAATGCTAGAAGAAGTAGGGTGATCAGTCAAGACAGAATGCAAATGTGGCTAATGTGAACATGGGAAATGCAAACAATCCCATAGCCTTTATCATGTGTAACATTGGTGAAGAAGGCAACCCTAAGGTATGGTACTTCAACATTGGTTGTAGCAACCACATAAGTGGTAATGAAAGTTTATTCTCTTTCATTGATAAAAGTTTCAAGTTTGAAATTAAGATGGGAAATAATGGAACCATTCCCATTGTGGCCAAAAAAGGATCTATTATGGTCTGCACCAAGCAAGATGAAAAGGAGAATCTTGACAGATTTAAATGAAAGGCAAGAGGATGGAACGAAAATATTTTGTGACAACATTTTTTCAATTGCACTGTCTAAGAATCAAGTCTTCCATGGGAGAAGCAAGCACATAGAAATTAGATATCACTTTATTAGAGAGATGGTGGAGAATGGAGATATCAAAATGGAATTTTGTAAGTCTAAGCAGCAACTAGTAGACATTTTCACTAAGCCTTTGGACATAGCAACTTTTGTGCACCTAAAAAGTCTTGTTGTAGTTGATTTGGATCAAGAGTGATCCTTGTTTGTATGGCTTGGGACAAAGGGGGAGTGTCAGATATTTGAAATTAGTCGGTTGTCCTAGAGCCACACGCCCACCTACCTACCTAACAACATTCAACTCAGTAGGTGAGTTTGAATCCAAAAGAGAGGGAAATTTTTTTATGCAAGACAAAAAGGAAGAAGCCTCATTCATTAGATAATATGCAGAGAGAAGATCAACAAATCAAAGCAGAGAAGTATAGAAAGTTTAGAGAGCAGAAGGAACTGGAAGAAGATAGAAGTTGCAGCAACATAGTCTTTGTTGTCCTTGTTCTCTGTGAGTTCGTTCTTGCTTGTCCTATGAAGCAATGATTGCTCTAGGCATTATTGTATGCAGTTTTCAAGAGCTGCAAGTTTAAATATCAAGTAGAAGTTGTAAGTTAAAGTATTTTGTCTCTGGTTGAAGCCCTATGCTCTTAGATTTGTATTTAGTTGAATCATTTTATGAATAGAAAGTAAGCAAGCAAGCATACTAGTCGATCCAGTTGTTTTGGCTCTTTGTTGTCTCCTTTCTATTCATTATGCATGTTGCATTAAGTATTTTAAGAAGATTAGAGTTGCAATTTCTTTGTCTTTATTCTCTATGTTTTGATGGCAGAGTAAACCATAGAGCAAGTTTGTTATTGATACACTTGATTCATGTGTTAACGGAGTTCTCCTTGTGCTCACTCGATCAATTCTTGTCATGTTTTTTCTACCAATTCCACGAAGCATCTCTCTCCCGTGCTTACTGATCTGACTTGGTCCCTTACTACTGAGTCTCACCAAGCTCACTCAGTTCCTTCGTCAACCGAGTCCACTTGGCCCTTGTGTTGGTTGTGTGTTGAGCCTGCCAAGCTCCACCTTCCTTTGGTGATTGAATTCACTCGGGTCCCATTGTTGCTAAGTCACTCGGCATCCACTACTACTGAACATACTCCCACTTGGCTCCTTAGTGTACTGAGCTCACTCAACACCCACTATTTCGTCGAGCAAATTTTAAGCTGTGATTTCTCACAAGATATTGAAAGTTATACGTTCAATTATGAGCGAATGATTCTTCCTTTGTGTGACTATTGTCAATCATTCCAAAGACACAATACAAATAGATCCCAATAAGCATCAATCACATAGAATTCCAAAATCAAAGATGCCAAAATTATCTTGTGATGTAATCTGTTTCTAGATGTGCATATTGTTGGAGTTATATATTGCAGAAATACCATCTGTATGGCATGGATCAACAATGTTCATCTCCAGTAATCAACATATATTAAAGTCTCAAACTATTAAAGACTAAGGAAGATCCTGTTAATCATGCGGATAGGATTATCATCGATTAATATTGAAGAAATAATAATTAAAAGAAAGCATGTCCAAAGTAATGCTCATTTATTATATTTTGAACAGTTAAGAGTAAATAATGATTATTATTAAATAAAGTGATATGACTTTTTTAAAGGTCATATCCTTCTTTGAATAGAGTATAAACAAAGAATTATTTCATTTGGAAAAGACATTCAAATTAACATATAAGAGAAGAAGAAATATTTTACTTGTAAGGAGGAATGAGAAGCTTAAATATGACTATGTAATATAAATTCATTTATTTTATTTTAATAATAAAATAAATAGTCCTTTGTTTATTTAAATATCAGATAAGTGGACATGGTCATTTAGCATCTTGAGTGTGATCATCATAGATATAGTGAAATATCAAATTGTTTTCGTATCTGTGTCGAGTTTTTCTCCACACCAAAGGAGTTAAAGTTCAATCTCGACTAATTTAAGATTGCAAACATATTTGGTCTGTCGCATCTTGATTATTAAATTGTTGACAGTATTAGTGCATAGAACTTTATAAAGTTGTATTTGATAATCTTCATTGAAGTTGACTCTGTTGCCCAAATGAGCAAAGGCATTGGTCTTTTGATTATTGAACTTAGAAAATCTATAACTTCCTTGTTACAAGTATCAAATCCATTATTTACAAATATTATACAAAACATCCAATTCAAACATTTAGTATTCAATCATTTAAACACTCAACATTCAATCTCGTTTTGATTGAGTTCAAATATTTTTTCGACTGCTGAACTCACACAAGATTTAAATTCGCTATAGAAAAGCCCAGGCAGCCAAAGTTTGAGGTGAAGCTCTACCTGCTTGGGTGTAGTGGAGCATAAAGTACAGGGGAATCAAGATGATTCTCATTTGTTAGCCAAATTTGATTGGTGGTATTGGAGAAGCGACAGGCTCTTGAATTTCTAATCTATAGTTTTGGGAACCAACATGACTTTCTGGTGACAAGTCGTTACTTCCTCATGATGTACATAGGGGTAGGCCCATCAAAATAATATAGCGACACACATGTATTTTTTAGACTCCCTCTTAATGGAAGAGCCCCTTTGTCTAGACTTTATTTCATACTTCGAGATGTTATCACTGACAAAGATCCCTAGGGGAATATCCCTATAGACCAAGGAATAGAACAAGAGTATATCAATGCAAATGACTCTTATAATTCATATAAGCAAGAGACGACAATAATAAATAAAAATAAATAAATAAGTGCAATACTCAAATATTTATCTGCACATCAACATCCTTGATATACAATGCTCCAATCAAATTAGAAAATGCTTCCAATGGGGAATGAAACATTGGTTAAGGTAATTATTTGACACCCCCATGATGTAAAATTCCCATATGCTTCATTATTATAGAGTTTTCAGTTAATTTGAACCATCAAATGGTCTAGTTCAATGGCTTTGAAAAACTCATTGCTTTCACTTGTAGATGATTATATTGCTATACAGTCCTTTTAGGATGATCCTTGTGTTCTTGCTTTGGTTCTATACCCACGGTCCAACATATATACAAGAATGATATTGTATATATTGCTCTTCTAATTGTATATCGGATTTCATCTCACAAAGTGGTGATGAGACATACATAACTGATGTAACAAATTCAAAATATTTATTTATCCTCTTGACCAATGTTCATATCTTCCTGTTTTAGTTAGGAATTTATTAATTGCACATCAATACATTTCCAATATTTACTTCTCTCATTCTCATTATCCTTGGAGTCACCATTTTTTACTCATCATAGGCCTATGCTAGATTGCTTGGTCTTTAAATTTGATTGTTTCCATATGCAATGATGTACAATCCCACAAATTTGTGAGTAATATTTTCCGCTTCTCAGTGAGTATTTTCTTCATACAACCTACTTAATGTGTGTTGGCCATTGGTCATTCCAGATAAACATCTAAGGATATCAATGGATGAATTTCTTAGTCCAATCACTGAAATGAATTATCAAGCTTTCCCTATCTGCAACATTTCTTAGCACATTTATGTGCACACTCAGAGTGCATTTGATAGTCCACAACAAATTTTCTTCTTCCAAATATTTCGTTTAATGCTTTTGTTTTGCACTCTAAGTGCATTTATTGCATCACTCTTGACTTTCTCTACAATTGTGTTGGGTGCATATGAAGTATTAGAGTAATAAAGTATTTTCTTATTAATTAAATCATATTGATTTAATCATTAAGTCACTTAATATCTCTAGTTTTCTTAAGCTAAACTTTAGGCATATAATAATTAATTCTTTACCTAATTATTATCATGCAACCTAGGTTTTACCTTTTTAGGGTTTTGATCTCCTTCATAAGGATTGATCTCTCTTTGTAGTGCATTCACTTATGATTATAACAATTTCTCTTTTTGCTCATCAAGAATGTCTCATCTGTGGATCTGGGAATTCTAGCTTCCATAACTTTTGCTTTCCTCTTATTGTGACAGGTTTTTGCATGCAGGTGATTCTTGTGAGCTGTAGGGTTGCTCTTTCATCAACTTCAACATAGTATCGGAGCTCTAAATCTTCATGCCCCTATTCTGTTGATGAGAGGTTTGGCTTGGCTTTAAGATTTGTGCCTTTCTTCAAAGGGTTTTGGTTTTCTAGAATGATTTTTTTGAGATCTGAGGAGTCATTGATTTTTAGGTCACTTTGAGCCCAAACAAACATCGTTGTTGAGCTCAAAGCGCCCAGAAACCCCTATTTCCACATAAGACATGTCCAACTTGGATATAGTTGCAATTAAGGCAATTGTTTTCTCCCCAAGCCCTCAACTCACAAATCAAGGTGATTCGTGCATTTTGACTAAAAATTTGACATTTTTTGGCACATAAATTGAGATTTTTGGCACAAAAATTTAAAAAATTTGGCAAGGCAATCTATGCATGTTGGCATAGAAATCAAGGCGCGTTTGCACAAAAATTGAGTTGATCTATAAATGTTGGCACAAAAATAGAGACAATCTATGCATATTGGTGTGAAAATCAAGGCAAGTTGCATTGAAACTTAGGCAAGTTGGTACGAAAATGGAGGCATGTTGGCACGAGAATCGATGCACTTTGGCACAGAAACTACCATATGTTGGCATGGAAATTAAAGCATTTTACCTCTACTTGCCATTTTGCCACTGTTTGGACCTACCTTCATATTTTTTCTCATATCTTGGGCATACAAACTTCGTTTCTTACAAACGAGATATTATCGAAAAGCTAATTCCAAGCCAAATGCATTGGTGCAGGTTTTACTAGTAAAATTTTCCATAATGGTACCTATTTTTTCTATCAAAGCAAGGGGTTCTATTTTGCACTCTGAGAGACATATCTTGAGCATCCAATCCTCGATTTGAGAATTCTTTATACCATTGGAAAGGTCTTTCTATACTCTTTCCATTGATGCTAGACATTTTTCCAAATTCTACTCTAGGCACATTCTATTCAGTGTTTTTTTTTTTTGCATTTTGGTGGATATCTTGGTTGTTTCAAATCCGGGGATTGATTTTGTTGCTTCAAATGATTCATCATGGTTCGTACTATCTATTTTATTAGCCCCATGTCTCATCATGATTTGTACTATCTATTATATTAGCCTTATGTTCCACCCCTTTCTACAGGCTCAAGTCTATTGAGAGTAAAAAGAACCCCTGGCTCTTAATGTCTTTTCCAATATATAATCTCCCTCATGAATCTTTTGGTTTCTTGTAACTCTTTTAGTTATAATAACCGATTCTTTTAAAATGGGAGTTTTAAACATTTTCCAAAAAAAGTCTTGACCTTGATACTTTATAAAGATAAGACGTGCATCACTATTGATATCTATCCATCCTTGATTAAATTAAACTTATTAAGGTACTGACATATAATCTTTGGCACCAATACCATTTTTGCCTTCAATTCAAGTCTTGCATCTATGACAGGGGAATGCCATGGCCTTCTTTATTGGGTGTGGAAAAGGAACGACCTCTTAGCTTCCTTTTAATCAACTATCGAGCTTGATGTTTTAATAATCCTTAAGATAGTATTAACAAATTGCCAAACACTTTGTAGCCTTCCTCATATCAAATCGAGCTCTGACATGTTTTGGACTATCATTCATATAGATATTGTCTTAAAGATCTTGTCTCGACCCTTGGAGAAATCGTGGCACTTGAAGACTTTGTAACCATGCCTTCCACGAGCTTTCTAGAAACTATATTCAAACCCTCTATCAGTTCTTAAAATGTCACTGCAGTGGAAGCCATGTTGAGACCCAAATAGGCTTCTAATTTTATTATACTGAATTGGTCTTCTAACCCATGGGTGTGTTTTGTTAACTACATTGGATATTTACCTTGATTCTAGTCATTGCAAACTATCTTTTGTGGCTTTGTTGAAGTAACTGAATGCAAGTGTGAAGATCTTGATCCTCTGCATTCAATGCATTTTATCAAATAGTTAGCATTGTTTCAATATTGAATTCATGCTCCTTTCAATACTTATTTAAACCTTTATCCATTGTTTCGGTATTTCAATTAATGTATGATTGGAGTGATGTGGAGCAACATCAATGATTTGCACAACTTCATTATGTCCTGATCTACCTTGATGGTTATCAATATTTCACTGAATAGTTGGCATGATTTTCCACACTTTCACAACTTGCATGATGCTCGATAGGGAATACAAGACATGGATTTGGAGCCCACAAATACATGTCTAATTCAAAGCTTGAGTTGTCTCAAAATCACTGCATATATGCTCAGACCCCGACTTTAGCATGCCTTCCATTAATTTGTTTATACTTGGCACACATGGGGACACCCATGATGTTCTAGCAACAACCCAAAAAGTACCTTTGAAATGTGATCCTAGTGGCTTCATATGTTGAGGTGCCTTGTCCAAATGCTTTGATGCCTTATGTTCATCCTAACTTAGCATTCAATCTCAATGTTGTTTTCCTTATCTCCATTTAGCGTTTGATGCTTTGAAAAGTCATTCTATGTCTAGATCTTCCTTGCACACACTATGAAAATAATCACACTGTATTAACAATTCCTTGGACAATTTGTAAAAATCCCATGTATTTGCATATTAGTCTCAAATGACAAAAACAATTCGAGCATCTAAATTATGGATTCAATTTCTCATCATTGGCATTAGTATTGATGAGCCAAAATCCTCCACATTGTTGTTCATGTCACTACCTCACACTTTGATGTAGTTAAAATTTAGAAAATGATGAGGTTGATTGTATTTATCTACTTTGGGAACCTGATGCATGCCATTGTGAATTGTCATGATGCTCACATTTTTCCAAGTTACCTGAAGCAATCCTTTTTTAACTGTGGGACCATGGTTCATAAGCAACAATGGGGGTTGCTTGTTGGGCTCCGCTTCTGCACCTACATTAGTTTGAAATGCACCCAAATCACTGATGGTATCAATCATGGATCCATCATTTGTAACTTTAATTAGTATAAAATTGACCCTCTACTTTGGATGTCAGTTTTGTTCCATTAAACTAGCTATAGTTCATGGAAGCATAGCTCTTCCGCATTTTCCAATAAAACATAAGAATTTGATCTAGTAATCACCTCCAATCATAACTATTATATTTGTCAAATAAATTACATGCATTATCTTTGGCCCCATATAGCAGGCAAAATGGCAACTTCAAAACATCAACCCAAAGTGAATGCAATTCCAAACATCATTTGTGCCACTACACTTGATGAGAGATATTCTCCTTTTATCATGGATATGCAAGGATCCATATAATGGGGCTTTTATAAGGAACACATGTCAATCTTTAAATTACATCATGTCATGATGAATTTACAAGCAATATTGTCTATTACTATAACTGGTCAGTTATCAAGGAAGTTCACACTTTTCTTCTAAAACCAAGAGTAAATATTTGATGATGATGCCCGACAGCGCACCTCATGGAACTCATTGCCTTAATGGCCATTTAGATACAATGATCTCTAGAGGAACATTTCTACAGATAAGGATAAGATGAGACCTGATTGATGTTTCATCAACGATTGGGGTCTCAAACTATGTGCTACATTCTTCTTCTTTAGACCAACAAATGTGGACCTATGCCTCGGGGCTCAAGCCATTGCTTGGGATTTAGGAGAATTCACACTGTGAATTTGAACTGTTGCACCCGCATCTTTAAACCTTGACTTTTTGAATTTGCAAGCTCAATTTTAAACTTTGAACTTGAACTACAAATGTAAACTGAATGCTTGTGTTTTTAAACCTGAGCTTTGAACTTTGAGTTCGAGAACCCTGAAACTGAACTTCTTTGAATCAACCAACATATGCCTTGAAGCTGAACTTTGGATCCGCACTTTCAAACCAACGAAACGGTATTTTTAACTTTGAACTTTTGAACTTCAAGATTCAAGACCAAGTTCAACATGGTCCTAAAACATTGCTTCTTCATAGATCGAACTTTACAAAGGCATCATTAGTAACAAAAACCAACAAAAAAAATTGAAACAATTTCTCTACAGGACCAATTTGCAAAGTTTAAAAACTTGGGTGCTGAAAGCATGGTTACACCTAGCATTCATGAGCTCATATGTACATACATTGACTTCCACTTCCTTCTTCCTTAGTGCTTCTACGTAAATCTATGCAAGGTTAAAGAGATGATCACGATTTGAAAGAAGGTGCGAGTAAATCTGATTTCATAGTTTTCAGCCCTTCTTGTATTAGCCATGAAAATTCCTCTTTAAGTTCCCCTTGTTTCCCCTCCATTTGTTCCTTCTAAAGGTACCTTAAAAACATCCCATATATGTCATCAAAGTGTGATAAAGTTACAATAATCTTATGTTTAGTTACTTTCATTTGACTCTCCAAATGAGGTGAACTAGTAGGTGTATGAGATAAGTCAAATGCATATGAGGTAGGAGAAAGTGTTTCATAATACAATAAGATAAAATGTTAGGACTCTTTTAAAGTCTTTTGAACCATTAGGTTTTGGTTAGGAATGTTGGCTATTCATGTTGACCCACTTGTAAGACCTAGTTCCAAGATTGGCACTCTATAAGTCCTTGGTCAACTATGGTCGAAGGTGTTACATAGCCTAGAATATTAGGATAAATTGATTTTTCATGTTCTTACATGTTTTGGTCCATTTTGGATCGGTAAAAACCAAATTTTGGTTAACTTAGGAAAAGTTGCACTAAAAGTTGCAAAGTTGCTAAAAAGTTGTCAAGCAACTTTTAGCAATTTTTTGCAAAAGTTGTAATTTGAATTCCCAACGGCCATATTTGGTTTAAATGGTTGATATAACCATTGGGAAAGCCTACATAGCCCTTTCAGGTGGGTGGTAGGCATAGAATGTGTAATTTTGTTTTCAGATCAATAAAATACCAAGTTTTTCTGCAAAATCTCATGCTGCAACACATTGTGCAGACTCAGTCTGACACATAGGTATGGATTGGTGACATTTTTGGATAGCCTAGTGCATCACCTTTCTAATGCACTTGGAATGAGATTCTAATTCTCTTCCTAGCTTTAGATATCTCAGATTTACTGTTTGTTGTCACAGTTTCTTGTATCTACCTAGGGTTTCAGACATTTTCAATCATCTTGAGATTCCACCATGGGAATTTAAAGACATTGAGTGGAATCAAAGTAGGTACAATGTAATTTAAGATTCTTTTGGTCTCATGTGAAAAGATGCAAATAGCAAGGAGAAACTTGATGCCCTAGGCATGGAAGATCCATGTGCATGCTAGAAATGTGCAACAATAATTCCCACAACTCACTACAGAAAAGGCTTCAAGGCCTGGGATTTTGTTTATAAACCTTTTATATGAGCCCCTCATGTTCCAATTGTTGGGTTGTGGTTTTGATCAAAGGTTAGGGTACTTCCCTTCTAAATGGAGGCCTAGTTGGCTAATCCTTCTAGGTGAGCTTGTAAGTTTTACTGGTTTCATTCTCACCTTGGGATCCCAAGGCTTTAATATCTTATGTAAACCCAAAAAGAGTATTTGAATTTGTGATTCATTCCTTGGGTTGTGTGGAGTTTTCTGAAACTAAATCAAGTTTTCAGAATTTAAAGGCTAAAAGCCTCATCTTGGGTTTGTGAAGCAACATAGTGATAGATGTTGGCTAGTTTGATTCTAATGATTGTTTTATGTTATTTAGGACCTAAATAGACTATGAGTATGTCTTAGAGTCGCCCCTGGTCCTTATGTGAGTTTGGGGAGTGAATGTGTTAAAAGTGCCTTTTAGTGCCCTATGAGAGCAACTAGTTATTAATTGTCTTTGTGATAGGTTTTCCTTGTGATTGGGATTTTCTAGGAGTGGTTTTAGGTTGAGATAACCATAACCATCTTGTTGAACACTTGTGATAGGTGTTTTGAGGTAGATTGTCTTTGTAAGGACACTTATTGTATTCATGCCTTCAATGAAAAGGATTCTAGGAACCTTGTTTTAACCCACTATTGGTTCCATTGCATCAAGTGGTACCAGAGCATGGCTCTTATTGAAGAAGATGAAGAGATCCCTACAAGGCTGACAAACACTGAATTAGCAAAGTTGATGAGAGAACAAAGAGCAACCAATGTTGCTCTTGCGAAGAGGTTGAGAGAACTTGAAGGAAAAGTGGACAAACAAAAAGGGGTACAATCTGATGATGAAGATTAGGATGCTGAGGTTGAAGACCTTGAAGAAGATGGTGAAGTACCTGCTGAACAGAGACCTCTCTTGAATGCTCTCAAATCCATGGAGAAAAGAACCATGGAGGGGAAGTTGGAATTGCCAACTTTCAATGGAAAAATGAATGCTGATATAGCATTGGATTGGATAGAAGCCCTGAGTAGTTTCTTTGAGTGTGAAGACATTCCAAAGAAGTAGAGGGTAAGGATGACAAAGTCCAAGTTGAAGGGAGCAGCCCTAACTTGGTGGAACTTCATCCAATTGAGAGGGTGAAGAAAGAAAGGAACATGATTTCATCATGGGATAGAATTGTGGAATTAGTTAGAGAAACTTATGTACCTGATGACTATGGGGTTCAACTCCATAGAAGGAAGAACAATTTGAAGCAAAAGGACTTAGATGTAAGTTCTTATATTGAGGAATTTTTAAAACTATGCATGAAGACAAATGTAGTAGAAGATGAAGAGGAGAAACTTGCTAGATATGTGAATGGCTTGAAAGTACCCATTCAAGAAGAACTAAGTTTGCATACCCCTTCATTAGTAAATAAGTGCTACCAATTGGCAATAAATGTGGAGGAGAAATGAAAGAGAAAGTAAGATCAAAACAAAGGCAAAGGAAATGACAATAAATCCTTCAAGGGCAAGAATAACTCATGGAACAAGGGGAAGTATAGCAACAACAAGACTACTGATAAAAATCCAAAGGAAAAGGATTAGGCTGAGTCCAAAGGGAACTACAAAGGAGGAAAGACCTTTAATAGAGGTAGAGGTGGTAGAGGCAATGGCCCTATCAAATGCTATAACTACAACCAATTGGGATATCATGCAAGCAAGTGTCCTGAGAAAAGAAACAACAACCAAGGTGAAAGGAGAGCACAATTGGTCCAAGAAGACAGTTCAAAACTTCAAGCTATAAGGAACAATCCTAATGATGAGGCAAACTTTCTCAAAAGTCCCACATACTCAGGAGCCACCCCAAAGGAAGAACATGTTCAAAACAAGAGTTAAGTGCTAAGGAAAGGCATGTAACTTGCTTATAGATTCTGGTTCTACAGAGAATTTAGTTTCTAAAAAAATGGTGTAGAAATTAGGATTAAAGAAAACACCACATCCTTTCCCTTATAATGTATCATGGCTTACTAACGGGCAACAAACCTTAGTTATTGAACAAACTACAATAGAATTCTCTCTTGGGGATTTCAAAGATAGTCTTGTGTGACATTGTTGAAATAGATGCTTGCCATCTCCTTCTAGGGAGGCCATGGTAGTATGATGTGGATGCAACCTATAATGGTAAGAAAAACACATACACCATCATCAGAGGTGGAAAAACCTTCACCATGAAACCATTACCTGATCAGAAATAAGAAAAGGAAGAAACCACAAGGATTGTAAAGGGGAAAAAGAAATGATAAAAAAATAGAATAATCAAAAGAGGGAGGTTTCATACTGATTATGAAGCCTAACGATGGTGAGAAATCTAATAAGAAAGCACCTATACTAGTAGAAGTCAAAGGACTAATAGAGAAGTATAATGATGTCATGGCAAGTGACATGCAATCTTCCCTCCCTCCCCTCCAAGATATCGCACATTAGATTGATCTAATACTTGGATCCTCACTGCCAAACAAGGCACCCTACAAGATGACTCCAAATTAGAATGCAGAGATTGCAAAAAAAATCAAGGAAATGCTTGCCAAAGGTCTAATTCAGAAAAGTCTGAGCCCTTGTGTAGTACCCTCTGTTCTTGCACCTAAAAAGGATGGAACTTGGAGGTTATGCATTGATAGTAGAGCCATAAACAAAATAACTATCAAGCATTTGTTTCCTATGCCAAGGATTGAAGATCTACTTGATCAACTTGGAAATGCTTGCTACTTTTCTAAAATAGATTTGAAACAATAGAAGGACTATTTGAATGGCTTGTAATGCCATTTGGGCTAAGAAATACTCCAAGTACATTCACGAGACTCATGAATGAAATTTTTATTGACTTTATTGGCAAATTTGTTTTTGTTTATCTTGATGGCATTCTCATCTTTGGCAGCAGTAGGGAATAACAATTGAACCATTTGGAGCAGGTCTTGAGAAGACTTCATGATCACAAGTTGACCATCAATTTGGAGAAATGCACATTCATGCAGAGGGAACTCACCTTTTTGGGATTTTTCATATCCCAAGGGACTCTAAAAGTGGATCCAAGCAAAGTGGAAGAAATTATCAATTGCCCACCACCTAAAAACCAAGGTGATGTAAAGAGTTTTCATGGTTTAGCCACATTTTATAGGAAATTCATAAAGAACTTCAGTCATATAAGTGCTCCTATGCTTGATACAATCTAAGGTGGTAAGAAAACTAAATTCTATTGGACTAATAAGGCAAAGAATGCTTTTGAGTTTTTGAAGAATAGAGTGGCTCAATACCCTATCTGGACCTTGCCTGATTTTAGGAAGGTGTTCATTATTGAAATAGATGCTAGTAATCTAGCCATTAGTGCTGTTATAAGTCAGGAAGGAAAACCTATTGCTTTCTTCTCTAAAAAATTAAATGATGCTAAGAAAAGATACTCAACTTATGACCTTGAATTGTATGTAGTAGTAAAGGCTCTCAAAAAGTGGAGACATTACCTTTTGCCAAAAGAATTTTTTTTATATACTAACAACTATGCTCTGAGCTTTTTGAATTCTCAAGAAAAGTTAAGTGTGAAGCATATCAAATGGATGGAGCAGCTGCAGGCATACACTTTCACTTTGAAGCACAAGAAAGGTCAAGCAAACAAAGTGACTGATACCCTCAGTAGAAGGGTTGTCCTAATTGAAGAAGTCCAATTATAAAGCATTGGGATTGATGCTCTCAAACATCTCTATGTAGGAGATCTAGATTTTGGAGAAGCATTTAAGGTTTGTTCTAAATTAATAGGAAAATATCACACTGATTTTTGAATACATTATTCAAAATGATCTTTTATTCAAAGGTTTTCAACTTTGTATACCAAGATGTTCTATGAGACTGAACATCATTAAGGAGAAGCATTGGGGTGGCATGGGAGACCACTTTGGCATTGATAAAACATCTGAATAGATCAAGAGGAGTTTCTAATGGCCTAAAATGTCTAATGACATCAAAAAATTTGTGGAAATTTGCACTATATGTCAGCAAGCTAAGGGTGTATCCACAAATCAGGGGTTATACCAGCCTTTGCCAATACCTATTAGACCTTGGGAGTGCATTTCAATGTATTTTATAATGGGACTTCCTAGAAGCAAACAAGGATTTGATAGTGTGTTTGTTGTTGTAGACAGGTTCAGCAAAATGGTGCATTTTGTGCCAAGCAAAATGGTGCATTTTGTGCCATGCAAAAGTACTAATGATGCCTCACACATTGCTCACCTTTTCTTCAAACAAATTGTAAGAATCCATGGCTTACCAAAAACCATTGTTTCAGACAAGGATGTGAAGTTCCAAGGACATTTTTGATGTACACTTCACAAGAAATTGGGCACAAATTTTACATGCAGCTCTGCTTATCACCCTTAAACTGATGGCCAATCAGAAGTGGTGAATAGGTCACTTGGAAATCTTCTTAGGTGCCTAACAAAATAGTATAATCAGAGTTGGGATGTTATACTCCCTCAAGCAGAATTTTCTTTTAATGATTCCTTGAATAGGCCCACTAGCAAGACACCTTTCCAAATAGTGTATGGTCTACATCCTAGAGGTCCATTGGATCTAATAGACCTACCTTCAGACTTTAATGTCAATGCTCAGGGATAAGACTTGGCAAAACTCATCAGCCAAGTCCAAGAAGAGGTAAAGTGTAGACTACAACCAACAACTCGGCAGTATAAAGAACATGTAGATAAAAGGAGAAGAGAAGTCCATTTTCAGATTGGAGATAAAGTTTGGGCATATCTGAGAAAAGAAAGGTTACCAAAGGGTAGATATTCTAAGCTACACATGAAGAAGTTTGGCCCATGCACAATTTTGCACAAAATGGGAGAAAATGCTTATGAAATATCCTTGCCCCCTAGATTGTCTATTTCTCCAATCTTTAATATTGCTGACCTAACTCTCTAAAAGGTGATGCAGGTTGTAATATTGCAGGTACCTCTACAAGTTCAGATCATGCTGATACATTAGATTTTGTTGCAAATCTCCCCCCTAGCAAACTAGTGACATTGGAGAAAATATTGGAATCTAAAGTCCTTAGGAAGACTGGGACTAAAACTTATATGTAGTACCTTGTCAAATGGAAAGGACTACCAAAATGTATACCTATGACTACCTACAAGCCATGCTTAAATACTCGTCAAGGAAAACCTTTCTAAGGGTGTACAAATATAGCCAATAGTAACACTTACCAATAGAAACTAAAATAAAAATAGGTCCGAGATATATTAAATCAATCAGAACCACAAATATAAATATTAACTTGGGCCTCATATTAATTAATTAAAGTAACTAATTAGAATTCCTTTTATTATATTGTTTAAATTTTGGGACCAATTAATTAATTAATTAAATTAAATTATTACATTAAAATATGGGGCATTACAAATTGTCATCGGCCAAAGATTGCTTGTCCTCAAGCAATACACAACTCTAGGATCCCAAACCATGTGCGGATGCAAATTGCTATATCTGTATAAAACTCCATGCTTCTTCAGGATCACAAATTCAATTGAGATGAGTAGACCACCATTCGGGCTTCGCTGCACCACTTTGATATAAACATTGCTATATCCAAAACCACCAGCATCCCAAGGGAGCCAATCATTAAATAGATCCATAATCTTCATGTAATAATCAATCTCCCCAAGAACTTCACAACAAATGTAGATCCTATTATTTTTATGAGGAAGCACTTCACATGGAAAAATTGCAGTCATGCACAACTTAGGCACAACTTAAGGGTAAACTCCATATTCAACCAATTGTAGTTGCTCCTTCAAGGAATTGTCCATAGCATCTCCAAGAAGTTGAACAACCATCGATTGTAATAACCCTCCTCAAATCTGCCCTAAAAAAAATGCTGATGAAAGCTCAAGGAATTTTATCAAACAATTCACATGCAAAGGATGTATGACTGATATAGTATTTCAGCTAGCTTCAAATGACTTTTTCTTCAATTTGCATCAATGAGAATCTTGTGCTAGAAGACTACAATGGACTACACAATGACCTAACATGAGTGTGCTACTAATTTTGACAATATTCAGTGCATATATATGATCTAAGCATGAGAAATGAACACCTACAACCAACTGGCATTTTTACAAACAGTTGGTATGCAAACTAACTAGTTGATAAATAATGATATTAAATTTCTTAAATGACACTAGCAACTATTATCTTCTTAATTGCAATGAAAAATACAATACGCATGAAATATGGCCAAGACTTTGGCATTTACATGGATTACAAAATGATAATGCTGGTATAATGCACACTTAAAGCTAAAAGCTTATAACACCCTAAAAAGAAATACTAATAGAAGAACCTAGTTGTAGATGGTTGTAATAATTTCCTTCAATGCTGCCCCTTCTGCTTTGCTTTTCCGATTTGCTTTTTGAACTTCTTTTTTGGATCCGCTTTTTGAACTACTTTTATGGATTGCTTTTTCGGCCTACTTTTTCGGTTTCACTTTTTCAGGATGCTTTTTCGGACTGCTACAATGTTGAATCTCAAGACCATATCTTTCAATGGCGTCAAGATTTCCAGCTTGAAGGGATTTCTTCCTTCAAACTATTGAGACATAATCTCTAGAAAATTTGCCAATTTTTTTGATATTTCCAAGCATGCCTAAAAGAAGCTCTTCCATTTCTTTTATAGTGTTCTCACAAGGGCTCCATCTTTTGTTTTCTCAATGTGGGAGAAAACATCACTCCCTTTTATGTAACTTATGTCTCCAATGTGTTATAAAATAAAAGGCACTCTTTTAATTTAAATATTTCCCACAAACTATAGTCTATGCATTAATAAAGTTAAACATTTAAATTTAACTTTATAAAATAGCTTTATCAATGCATAACAAATCTTATCAATGATAAACAAGTCTTCTTGCCAATTTTAAACAATTACCATCGACATACCGCTGCCACCGGATGTCCAACCATATCCAAGATGACTTACTATAAATAGTAAGTATGCCCAAAGTTGCCTCAAAACTCCTTAGAAAGACCTGCAACTGAAACTATCTAGGCCAAATGGCCTCTAAGTCCCTTTAATGTCCTGGTTAGCCTACGGGACTGTGGGGAAATAGGCTAACAACAACATCATGCTATGAATGCTAAAAAGCGGACATTACAGTCCGCCCTTCCCAAAATTTCTTGTCCCCAAGCAATGGTCGAACAAAAACCCAATTAATCCACCTAGATCGCAAATGTAGTCATGAACTATACTGTTGTTAGTAAACATAGGCTCCTGCAACAACCTATGAAAATTAACAAAGAGGAATCCATAATCAAATTGACAATTATAGCTCAACCAAACTCCAAAATCACAACTGCCATAGTCAGAAACCCACGAGACACAAACTCTTAGAACATCAGAACCCAAGTAAAGTGGACAAATCAAGATACCAACATAGTAAATACCATCAATGATTCCCACTGGCCTATACAGAATGTATAATCCAACTCTGCAACAATGGTGAATGCTCCCGAATGAAACTGCACCAAGTATGGAGAATCGACACACTGCACAACTCCTGCAGTCAACACAACTCTGCAGATCATCGGCCACTGTCTCATAACCATAACTCCCATGCACCGTTGATGGTGAAAAGACATCACAAGATAAATAGAAAGAAATGGAACCCAAACCAAATTTTCCTGCCATCAACTCCTCAACACAAGGATCAAATGCTAACTGATGTACATACCCTGTAGTATAATGCTGATAAAAGGAACCAACCTTAGTCAACATCTCACCATGAACAAGTGATACAGCCCACTGTGACTGATCACCAATTAAGTTAGGAGATGTCATAGCCAAAGGCGTAGAATCAATAACAACAACCACTGAAGCATCACTCCTAAACTCCTTCTCTAAGTCATGCATTATCAAGTTGTCAACCGCAGAACCTATCACCATGTCATGCCCATCGCAACTCTCATCCCGAGGCATCAAACTGTCCCATAACTGATGACAAGCACTAGGAACCAAAGTACATCTCTATATCATCATCTCATCAACATGGTCATCAAAGGTAAATTGATGAGCATACCTCATAGTGTAATGCTGATAGAATGCGCCAATCTCAGTCAATAGCTCAGACTGCAATCAATCATTAACCATGTTGGAACTGACTACTACCTTCGAAGACATCACCGAGAGAGTAGTATTACTAGCAGGAACCATGCCAACTGTTGGCTCACCAATATCACACATGATCTTTGATACAACATCTCTAGTCTTCGTGCCATCAGTACTAGAGGCCACCACCATGTTAGGCATACCAAAACAATCTACTGCAGCACCCAACTCAACTAATCTAGACTCTAGTGGGAACGAACCCGATATGCCAATGTTAGTATCAAGGATGGATGCATTCCCATCTCCACTGTCTTTGAAAATCTTGACCAAGGACATCCTTAGATCACCAGACACTACAGCTTGTGACTGTACAGAATCTGGTAAAGACTGTAGTCACTCTAACTCCATGGTCACCTTAGCAAAATGAAATTGTGACTCCTCAAAAGCCAACTATGTACTCTCAAGAATTTCAGAAGTCACCTCGAGCTGTTGAGTAAGATCACTCACCTCATCTTCCTTGGCCAATAATGCTTCGTATGTTGTACTCCCCCACTCCATAAGATAATCTCTGTCAGCTACCAACTGCATATAATTCTATCTTAGAATCCAAATAGGCTTCCATAAAGAGTGGATCTTTGTCAAGGAAAGATAACTACCTCCCTGCTCATCACTAGTAGGAGAACCTCATCCATAAACTGCTAACAACTAGTGAGCAGCATCAAAATGTTCGCACGCAATAGAAATGTCTCACTTGCCAACTCTCAACTAACTAGACACATGATTGTGCCGATTGGTTGAACTCCTATACTTTATCCTTGGTACACTATCCAAAGGAGTAACCTCAGAATAGCTATCATCTATAATACTCAGATGCTGGGACTCTCTTGTAAACTCTATCATCTCTAAGAAATCATCAACATGTGACCTAACTGTAAAAGAAAACTGAGTCCTTGCTATATGTGCTAACTCCCAAACTAAGCTCACCTCAAGACAAAGCTCGTCCACATGTCTCTTAGAATCTTGGAGAGCCAACTGAATACACACCAAGGAATTTCAAGTATCCTCCAGCTCATGAGAAAGCTGGTCAGCCTCCTCCTCCTTCTTCTTCAATGCATCTAAATAGATACCTGCAAGATTAAGGAGATGATCACGATCTGAAAGTAGGTGTATGTAACTTACCTTCATTGCCTCCATGCCTTCCTTGATCTGCTGTAAGTCATCACAAGAAGAACCTGTTGTGACTCCTTTCTGTCTCTCCTATAGTCGAATCATCCAAATGTGATTCTCAATAAATCAATGCATCCTGTCATGATGAGATAAAGCTGCGACAATATCCTTGTCCCTTGTCTTTAGCTGGCTTGCCAAACCAAGTGAAAAGCTACTAGCCTCTATCTCATGTGAAGAAGCATCCAATTGTGCTTGATACTCATTTTTTGCAAAGTCCTGAATGCTCACTTTCTGATCAACTGTACTATCCTCAAACATGGTAGTATCCTCAACTGGTGTAACTTCATCCAGCCCAACTGTACTGGAATCACTATTTGTGTGAATCACACAATCTGATGTGCTTGTGATATCACCTTCTAATGCTACTGGCTCAACCTACACAACATCTGAAACCCCTTCTGCCTGTGAAGATGATGCAGATAAACCATTACCTAAAAATGTGCTAATGTCTCCCTGTATTGAATCAACATGTCTGTTAAAAACTCCTCATACAAGTTTTTGCCTGTCATAGGGAAAGTACGATCCTTAGGCCTATCAAAATGTTCAATCAGTCTCTCCATAAACTCCACATATGAGGTAATGTGTGCATGACCCATAGTGACTATACCATGATGCCACCACTCATGTGCTAACCCATCCAAGTGAATTGTTGCATACTTAATAGCTTCTTCCTCAGGCATAGGGTTCATTTGAAAGTATGTGTCAAGCTTTTGAACCCAAGCTCTTGCTGTAGACTTCCCTGAGCCATCATAATATGGTAACTTAACCTTCCCTACTTTCTTCTATAGCTCATAGCTCTAGTTCCTGTCATGTCCACGTGGCATATGCTTCATCCGCACATCTATATACTCCCTAAAAGTGATTGCAGCGATAAAATCTGGACCTCCGGCTTCCCAATCTCTCCTCAGTTGGTCCTATATATTAGTGATTTGGGGCTCTGGTATGGGTTGCTCTGGAGCTCTAGGAGGAAATATGGGAATCATGGGCCGCGAACTCACTGTCCTAGTTTGCTAGGGTGCATGACCGAAATTGTTCCCAACTTGTTTGCCTCCATTATGTGCCCCATCCTGATTATTACCATTCTAATTATTTCCTCCACCCACATTAGCATTCAACCCCATTTGACAAGCCATCATCTGCATCATTAGCTCAAATCTCTGACTCTGTTCCTGTGCTCTTTGCTTTGCTGATTGCTTTGTTGATCGTTGTTCCTGTGCTAAGGTGTCTAATAATTGTAAGAATTTTTCCTTTCCTTGATCTGGACCGTCATTCATTTTGTCAAACATTTTTCTCTCTATCTAGCTATTCCAAATTCCCTATAAGACCTCCATATGATGGCAAGACTTATAGCTCTCATACCACTATAATAACCCTCCTCAAATCTGCCCTAAAAAAAATGTTGATGAAAGCTCAAGGAATTTCATCAAACAATTCACATGCAAGGGACGTATGACTGATATAGTATTTCAGCTAGCTTCAAATGACTTTTTCTTCAATTTGCATCAATGAGAATCTTGTGCTAGAAGACTATAATGGGCTACACAATGACCTAACATGAGTGTGCTACTAATTTTGACAATATTCAGTGCATATATATGATCTAAGAATGAGAAATGAACACCTATGGCCAATTGGCATTTTTACAAACAGTTGGTATGCAAACTAACTAGCTGATAAATAATGATATTAAATTTCTTAAATGACACCAGCAACTATTATCTTCTTAATTGCAATGAAAAATAAAATTCTCATGAAATATGGCCAAGACTTTGGCATTTACATGGATTACAAAATGATAATGCTGGTATAATGCACACTTACAGCTGAAAGATTATAACACCCTAAAAATAAATACTAATAGAAGAACCTGGTTGTAGATGGCTGTAATAATTTCCTTCAATGCTGCCCCTTTTGCTTTGCTTTTCCAATTTGCTTTTTGAACTGCTTTTTCGGATCCGCTTTTTGAACTGCTTTTACGGATTGCTTTTTCAACCTGGTTTTTCGGGCTACTTTTTTGTATTTGCTTTTTCAGACTGCTACAATGTTGAATCTCAAGACCATATCTTTCAATGGCATCAAGATTTCCAGCTTGAAGGGATTTCGTCCTTCAAACTATTGAGACATAATCTCCAAAAAATTTCCCAATTTTTTTGATATTTCCAAGCATGCCTAAAAGAAGCTCTTCCATTTCTTTTATAGTGTTCTCACAAGGGCTCCATCTTTCGTTTTCTCAATGTGGGATAAAACATCACTCCCTTTTATGTAACTTATGTCTCCAATGTGTTATAAAATAAAGGGGACTCTTTTAATTTAAATATTTCCCACAAACTATAGTCTATGCATTAATAAAGTTAAATATTTAAATTTAACTTTATAAAATAGCTTTATCAATGCATAACAAATCTTATCAATGATAAACAAGTCTTCTTGCCAATTTTAAACAATTACCATCGACATACCGTTGCCACTAGATGTCTGGCCATATCCAAGATGACTTACTATAAATAGTAAGTATGCCCAAAGTTGCCTCAAAACCCCTCAGAAAGACCTGCAATTGAAACTATCTGGGCCAAATGGCCTCTAAGTCCTTTTAATGTCCTGGTTAGCCTACGAGACCATGGGGAAATAGGCTAACGACAACATCATGCTATGAATGCTAAAAAGGGGACATTACATCGATAGAACCTTCTCATTTGGAGGGCCACTGACAGAACCCAAATTTTCATCAAGATGATCATTGGGTGTTGGTTTGACAATATTTGTGTTGATATCTTCCTCCAGAATCCATTCCTTCAACTTCATCTCAGGTACCAAATAGATTTTGTCTTTTTAGTAGATGATGTCATCAACTACCTTGTATCTGTTGTCCTCAATGTTGTCATCCATCAATTTGCATGCAACAGTGTTCTTGGAGTACTCAACCAATTGATGTGTGTTCCAATTGACAGGAGACCATATGACATCGTTGGGTGCCATAGTTTGATTCGGGACTAAACTCTTAATTCTCCCAACAGGTTGGTAAAATCAGTAGCTTTGATACAATGTAATGTTCCTGACCTCTAGAGACTGGTCGGATGCCCCTCAAGACTAGTACCATATGATATGCAGGATGTACAAGAATGATAAGGTTGGAGTCTGAATGAAGGGAGAGATATTGGTCTGTACAATAGGCTGTATGAAAGGTCATACGATATGAAGGTTGTATGGTATAGTGAAGGTGAACGATGCACAAAGGGTAGAATAAAGGATGTACGATGTAGGTAGAGAAGTTGTCCCACAAAGAGCAATTAGGTCGTACAGTGGTAATGTAGCCACGGGAAGGTGGACTTCGTATTGAATGAAGGGGGATGGTGCATAAATAGAGAGAAAATGTTCAGACATGTAATAAGCTTAGAGATCAGAATTCAACAACCAAACAAGAAATTGAGATTGAACACAAATAATCCTTCAATTAATATTTGCCAAAAGATGGTGCTCCAATTTGCCAGATCCGAGAAAAGTATTACATGCAGTGGAACAGGGTGAGGGTTGAATCCTACTGAAACTAAACAAGCCAAGTAGAGAAGATCTATCACTTCCCACATGGCGAACAATAGAAAATCCCAACGGGAATTCGTAATACAAAGAAATAATCCAAAATGCATACCTACAACTACCTACAAACCGTGCTTAAATACCCATTGGGGAAAACCTTTCCGAAGGTGTACAAAGATAGTCAACGACAATAATTACCAATGGAAACTAAAATAAAAATAGGTCCGAGATATATTAAATCAATCAGAACCACTAATACAAATATTAACTTGGGCCCCATATTAATTAATTAAAGTAACTAATTAAAGGTCCTTTTATTATATTATTATTTAAATTCTGGTACTAGTTAATTAATTAATTAAAGTAAATTATTACATTCAAAATTGGGGATATTATAGGGTTTACATAACATACTGAAGCCCTGGGATCCCAAGGTGAGAATGAAACCAGTAAAACTTACAATCTCGCCTAGAAGGATTAGCCAATTAGGCATCCATTTACAAGGGAAGTACCCTAACCTCTGATCAAAACTCCAACCCAAAAATTGGAACATGAGGGGGCTCACATAAAAGGTTTATAAATGAGATCCTAGGCCTTGAAGCCTTTTCTGTAGTGAGTTGTCAGAGTTGTTGTTGCACATTTCTAGCATGCACATGGATCTTGCATGCCTAGGGCATCAAGTTTCTCCTTATTGTCTGCATCTTTTCACATGTGAACAAACGAATCTCAAAGCACATTTTTTCTACTTGGATTCCACCTGAGGCCATTAAATTTGCATGGTAGAATCTCAAGATATGAGTGAAAATGTTAGAAATCCTAGGTAGATACAAGAAACTATGGCAGCAAAAATTAAATCTGAGATATCTGGAGTTAGGAAGCGAATTAGAATCTTATTCCAATTGCATTAGAAAGGTGATTCACCAGGCTATCCAAAAATGTCACCAATCTGTACCTATGTGTCAGAATGAGTCCGTACAACATGTTGCAGCATGAGATTTTGTAGAAAAACTTGGTATTTTATTGATCTGAAAGAAAAATTATGCATTCTATGCCTACCACCCGCCTGAAAGGGCTATGTAGGCTTTCCTAAAAGTTATAACAACCATTTAAACCAAATATGGTTGTTGGGAATTCAAATTACAAGTTTTGCAAAAAATTGTTGAATGTTGCTTGACAACTTTTTAGCAACTTTGCAACTTTTAGTGCAACTTTGCGTAAGGTAACAAAAAGTTGGTTTTAACTGATCCAACATGGACCAAAACATGTAAGAACATGAAAAATCAATCTATCTAAGATTCTAGGCTATGTCCTTTGACCATATGTAATGTCTTCAATTTTTAATGTAATAATTTAATTAAAAATTAATTAATTAATTGGTCCCAAAATTTAAATAATATAATAAAAGGACCTTTAATTAGTTACTTTAATTAATTAATATGGGGCACAAGTTAATATTTGTATTTGTGGTTCTGATTGATTTAATATATTGTGGACCTATTTTAATTTTAGTTTTCGTTGGTAAGTGTTGTCGTCGGCTATCTTTGTAAACCCTCGGAAAGGTTTTTCCCAATGGGTATTTAAGCATGGCTTGTAGGTAGTTGTAGGTATGCATTTTGGATTATTTCTTTGTACTGCAAATTCTTGTTGGGATTCTCTATTATTCACCATTTTGGAAGTAAAAAATCTTCCGTACTTGGCTTGTTTGATTTCGGTGGGATTCAACCCTCACCCTATTCCATTGCATGTAAAACTTCTCTTGGATCTAGCAAATCAAAGCATCATCTTTGGGAAATTATTAATTGAAGGATTATTCATGTTCAATTTCTTGTTTGACTTTTTTTCATGAATTTGAATCTATAAGTTTCTATTTCATGATTGAATTCACCTTTTATCGGTACACCATCTGCCACCCTTGGTTTGGTGCAACACACAGTGCATCTATCTATGCTGCAACATTACCATTCTGTATAGCCATCTCTGCCTCTGTTACAACCTTATCATACCGTACAACCATCTTTGTCCATAATGCAACATCTCCATACCATACGGCTCTCCAGGCTACTGTACGACCAATCAACACCACCGTTCGTACTCCATTCCAAGCTACTGTACTACCCACTCCAAACAATCCGTACATCACTATTCACTCCATTCAGCTATACTATATTAGCCATCAAGCATACGAGACCAATGGGTGCGTGTCCATTCGACACACAAGATTAACGAGTAACTGACCATTAGGCACACAAGACCAACAAGTAAATAGCCATTAGGGACACAAGACCAATGGGTACCTACCCATTAGGCACATGGGACCAACAGGTACCTTCCCATTAGGCACACGAGACCAACAAGTAACTAGCCATTAGGCAAATAGGATCAACAGGTAACTAGTCATCAAGTACACTGGACCAATAGGTAATTGGCCATCAGGCACACGAGACCAATGGGTACTTGCCCATCAAACACACAACACCAGAGGATAATTGGCCATCAAGCACACGAGACCAACGAGTAGCTAGCCATTAGGCACATGGGACCAATGGGTAGCTAGCCATTAGGCACATAGGACCAATGGCTAATTGCTATCAGGCACATGGGACGAACTGATCCTGAATAAGTATGGAGTTTTCAGTAGATATAGCAATCTGCATCTACGCATGGTTTGGGATCCTAGAGTTTGTGTATTGCTTGAGGACAAGGAATCTTTGGCTGACGACGATTTGTAATGTCCCCAATTTTTAATGTAATAATTTAATTTAATTAATTAATTAACTAGTCCTAGAATTTAAATAATATAATAAAAAGACCTTTAATTATTTACTTTAATTAATTAATATGGGCCCCAAGTTAATATTTGTATTTGTGGTTTCGATTGATTTAATATATCTCAGACCTATTTTTATTTTAGTTTTTGTTGGTAAGTGTTGCCGTTGGCTATCTTTGTACACCATCTAAATGTTTACCGTACTGGTAAAGAAATCAACACATACAGACAATGGAATAGAATAGCAGAATTATATTCGCATATGCCAGAACATTACGTTATGCTTCATAAGATAAGATCAATGATAAAAGATCGCAGATCATTTACAATGATCCTAGACGGGATATAAATACCATCCACCAAACCTTCTTGAAGGAGTCCGTCGGCCACAAACATTATGTCCGCTACAAACTATTTACCTGTCGGCTACAAAATACAAAACACTGACGACAGTCATTCCGTCGGCTACAGAAACATTGCCGGAACCATCCAGTCGACTGACACCATCCCCCCCAAAAAGAAAAGTCATCTCCAAATGACAATTACAAAATATCTGAGACAAATTAACAAACAAAATACATTATCAGAGTGACTACAATAAGAAAAATCTGCTTCTGTCACATCACTTCACTTTGTCCCGTGCCTGTAGCCTCTGCTAACACAACACTGCCTCTTTAATGAAGCTGACCTTGATAGCCACCTGTGCTGCTTTCTCTATTTTCAATTCCTCGGTACCCTAAGCCAAGTGTCGCTACACTGCCTCCAACTAGATGATTAGCTCCTCCCGAGCTCTCTACGCATCCACCAAGACAGCCTCTCAGCCAACACCTACTCCCAGTGCCTTTGGTACACAGAAAGTCCATCCCTGCAGCAACTTCAACTCTTCTCAATTGGTCAGACTCCCACGACTGATATCCGCAACGATTGGGTGTCAAAGGGGCAACGCCCCCGATGGGGTCAAAGGCTGGCAAGACCAAATTAGCACTCTGCAACCCACATAGAAATGCACAGAACACACTCTTTCTGTCATTCTCTGCCAATTCTACACTCTTTCTGGTAACCACTAATACTTCCCCTACCCTGTGGCATCATCTGCTACTCATTGCGAACAATTTGAATCTGTCGTCATTTTTTTTTTTTTTTAAATTTGTTGTACTCCACTTCTAACTGCTTCCATCTATCTTCTCATGCGGCTTCCAGGCTTGCCCACACCTCTTTCCTCCTCCTATATTCCAATCCTCTGATGCCTCCAACTAAAATTTTTTCAGTCCTCCACACACCTTTCTCATTTCTGGCACTTTGAATCTCTTGCTCGAACACGCACTCCTAGGCCCGCAGAGCAATTCTCGTGGACAAGTGCCAAAAGATTTTTCTCTATGAGTGAACCTTCGACTGTGCAGCAACAACAACGAATTTTTCGTCAATATCATCCGCAATGATTGAATGGCCTGAAGATGTTAGAGAGAACCCCTGGACTCGAAAGCTTGTTTTCCCATTCTTGGCTATCAGGACCTAAGAACCAGTTTGTGCAATAGAATTTGTATTGACTTTGAACACCACGCTTCCAGCCGTAGGATGCATCATATACATGCTGGCCAATGCGCTAAGAGTTTTGTTAGACTGTAACCAGCTTCGTCATGGTGCCGAGATTCCGTCAGGTGGCCTTCAGCTTGCAGAGATTTGCCAAATCTTTTGTCGAATGCAGCTCAAGCTAACATCATTTTCATTCCCCATCTCTAAATGCCACAACCCAAACTTCCCTAACTCCTGTTGTTTGTTGATCTTTCTCTGTGCCACTTTCATCATGGATGGCTAGAAAATTAAACTTGGCACCTTAGATTACGAACTAGAGCTAGGTTCTCTCAAAAGGTTTGCGAGCGCTGAGAAAAGTTGAGAAATAATGGGAGCAAAGCGATGGAAAAAGCTTGATTATACTGCTTTAAAAAAACCCTGCGGGTTGCTTCCGCGGACAACCTGGAGAGAAAGAACCCTGCGGATAGAAGAGAATCATCGCGTGAAGGCCGCCGAGAAATCTCCTACAGCGAGTTACCCATGAGACAGTCTCCCACAGTCATGTGCCCATGGGCCAGCTCCTGCGGAGAGTTGCCCCGCAGGACAGTCTCCTGCGGACATGTGCCCAGCTCCCGCGGGCCTACTCAACTTTTTTTTTTTTTTTTTTAATAAATTTTCCAATTTTTCTTGGTTTTATTATTTTTTTAAAAATTTTATTTATTTATTTATTTATTTTTTGACAAAAATAAAATAAAATAGAAAGACAACACCTCAATTTTGCCTCCAGGCATCGCCATTTTGCAATGACGACAGAGTCAGCTGGCCATTCTGTGACAGCGACAGAGTCTTCCTAGCACCATATATTTGCAATTTAAATCCGTTGACTACCAGAGGCACCTCTTGCTCGTCCAATATCTCCAATTTTATCACCTAATTGTCACTGACCTCCCGGATCTGATATGCTCCAACCCATCTTGCCTTAAACCTTTCCTGTTTGTTTTCATTCTGATCATCGCACTTGAGTACCAACTACCCCCGCTGAAACCTACTGAGTTTGTCATGTCATGCCTTATGTCTATTTTGTGTTACATCTGTCACCCACTGTGCCTGCGGTCATCACACATCTAGCTTATTTCCTTGCTGTCGGTACCCTTCAAGTAATTTTATGGTGCGATGCATTCTTTTCCTCTTGTGTGGTCCGTTCGTCGTGTACCAAATGGTGGGATCTTTCTTTTTTCTGGGTTTGGACTATATGTTCTTCCCCTCAGCTTCAAGCATAACCGCCTTTCCTTCTTCCGCTGCTCTGTATTCCTTCAGACACTTATTTTCCTCTTTTTTCTCACCTTCATCGACCCTTAGCATATTACAACTTGGAAACAATTCGTAGTCTTCTATTTGCCAATGCTAAAGGCCATTCATCGAGTCTAAGTCATCATCATTTGGTCTTCCTTCTAGTGTCAATACTCCTTCGTCGTTCGGTTTCATTGTCCTCTTTACTTCATCGTCATTTCTTTCGTCGTCACTATCGCCTTCACCTTCTGAGTCTGACGATGCTGCCTCCTCACCTACCATTTGCGTGTGCAAGTCAATTATGAATCTTTTGCCTCCATGCTCCATTGATAGGGTATTTCGTTTCCAATCATTTTTTATTTTTTCTTGCACCAACCAATCCCATCCCAAAATAGCATCATATCCTCTTCTTTTCAATCGAATGACTACGAAATCCAATAAAAATGGTTGCGTACCAATGGTTACCAGTTGCGCCTTCAAGGTTCCTAACGGTTTGATTCCATGTTGGTTTTCCATGAGCAACTAAAATGTAGGTGGCCACAGTGTTGATTTTCCCAAATTCTTCCAAGTATCCTCCGACAACACATTCATGCCAGACCCTCCATCGACAATTGTGTCTATTAGAACATTTTCCAAAATTCCCATCTCGACGACTGTCGGATGCTGTCCGGAGGTGAGTGCCAGCAGCATTGAGTCTATTGTCATCACTTCCCTATTGTCCCTTCCTGTGTCCTTCGTTGCTTTTGAAAATAGTGTATGATTCAAAATGGCCATTCGTAACTGGGGCATTGTGAGGAGGTCACTTATCTTGACCAATATCTCCATTTGTAAGATCTGTCGTACAATGTTTTGTTTTACGAAGTTCCTTGCTAAGGTGTTGGTGATGTCCTTCAACTGAGATGTCCCCATCGACCATGCTTTTGCAATTTCCTCTTGTACTTCCCCCACTTTTCTCTTTTCCTCCACTTGCCTCCGTGTAATTGCCAGAACCTCCTCTACATCCATGCCGATAGTGATCAAGTTTACTCTAGACTTTGGACACTTGGAATCTTCGTGATTGCTGGGTCCGCACATCTGCATCATAATTTCAGTGTGTTTTCCATTGTACAATCCCACACAAAATGACCCCATAAATTACATGCTCGGTATTGAACGATCAGCCGTCCATTTGCATCAGACTAGGTTTGACTTCAGCTCCCATTATTATTGTTATTGTTTGCATTGTTGTTATTTTGCCCTCTGTTATTATTCCTGTACCCTCCGGATGTGGCACCTGCACTATTCGTATTTCCGCTATTGCCCGATGGGGAAGCCTCCTGTGTAAGAAGCACCTGCAGAGATCCTCGTGTCTTCATGTTAAAGGGGCACTCTTTTGTTGAATGGCCCATGATCTAACAAATGTCACAGAATTGGTTCTTTGGACACAATCCTTTAGTATGACCATCGGTCTTACACTCCGTGCACCACAGCTCACTACTCTTTGTCTCCTTCTGCATATTTTTAAACTCCATCATGCGGATCATGTCCTTCTGTAAGGTGCGAACCTTCTTGCTACTGCCTTCATCGTCACTGCTATCTTCTTTGGCAGGCTCGTTGTCATTAGAATTAGATGAGCTAGTGTTCTTCTTTGTTTTTTGCTCACTTTCGAGGTCCAATGCTCTGTTATAAGCTTCTATGTATGACAACGGTGGCACAATTTTCATTTTCCTCCGCAACTTCAAGCGTAGGCCATCCACGAACCATCTTTTCTACAATCTGTCTGCTGGCTTGCTTTCCATTTTGTTTATTAAGTCTTTTAATCTCCTGGCGTAGACTCGGACAGTTTCATGCTTTCCCTATTTGGTATTGAAAATCTCTTCTACGATTTCATTATTATCCCACAAGAGTTTAAATTTCTCTAGGAACACCTTTTTAATGTTATCCCAGCTATTTACCTTTTATGGATCCGTATCCAAAAACCAATCAATCGCCACACCCCGTAGGGTTGCCGAAAATTGCCTGACCCATTCGTTGGCATCTGTGATTCCATTTGCCCACCAGATCGGCTCACATGTCTTACAATGTTGGATGGGGTCGGCTGTACCATCGCCCTCAAACTTGGGCAGCTTTTCTTTGGGTCCCGCCATCACAACTGAATTTGGTAGAGAGGCGTTACTAGGTCCTGCAACACTGGTGTTGTTTACTCCAACACCTGAGTCTGCACTCCTGCATTGGCGGTCTGCACTCCCACACCGGAGGTCTGAACTCCCACACCGGAGGTCTACACTCCCACACCGACAGTCTAAACTCCTACATTGGAGGTCTACACTCCCACACCGGCAGTTTGAACTCCTACACTGGAGGTCTGCACTCCCACACCAGAGGTCTGCACTCCCACACCAACGGTCTGCACTCTCACACCAGAGGTTTGGACTCCCACACCGGAGGTCTGCACTCCCACACCGGCGGTCTGAACTCCCACACTGGAGGTCTGAACTCCTACACCAAAGGTCTCAATAGCTACGAACCTTGGTGAAGAAGAAGGATCTTCTGAAGTTGTCTCTCGTGGAAGCGTATCTCGGACGAAGAGGTCACTCCGTCAGCTACAAAAACACTGTCGAAACCATCTAGTTGGCTGACACTAAAAGGTTTTCCCCAATGGGTATTTAAGCATGGCTTGTAGGTAGTCATAGGTATGCATTTTGGATTATTTCTTTGTACTGCGAATTTCCATTGGGATTCTCTGTTGTTCGTCATTTCGAAAGTGAAAGATCTTCCCTACTTGGCTTGATAGGTTTTGGTGGGATTCAACCCTCACCCTATTCCATTGCATGTAATACTTCGCTCGGATCTAGCAAGTCGGAGCACCATCTTTTGGAAAATATTAATTGAAGGATTATTTGTGTTCAATCTCAATTTCTTGTTTCGCTGTTGAATTTGGATCTCTAAGTTTATTGCATGTCTAAACATTTCCTCTCTATCTGTGCACCACCCCCTTCATTCAGTACGAAGTCCATCTGCCTGTGGTTGCATTACCACCATACAGCCTAATTACTCTCTGTGGGACAACTTCTCTCCCTACACCGTGCGGCCTTCATTCTACCCTCTGTGCATTGTCCATCTTCACTATATTGTATGGCCCTCATACCATATGACCTTTCCATACAGCCTACTGTACGGACCAGTATCTCTCCTACTATACAAACTCCAACCTAATCATTGCCATAAATCCTGCATACCGTACGAAACTCGTCTTGAGGGTCATCCAACCAGTCTCTGGAGGTCAGCAACATTACAAACCCCAAAAGGGTATTTGAGTTTATGATTCATTCCTTGGGTGGTGTGGAGTTTGCTGAAACTAAATCAAGTTTTCAGAATTTAAGGGCTCCAAGCCTCATCTTGGGTTTGTTAAGCAACATAGGATAGATGTTGCATAGTTAGATTCTAATGATTGTTTCATGTTATTTAGCACCTAAATAGACTATGAGTATGTCTTAGAGTTGCCCCTGGTCCTTATGTGAGTATGGGGAGCGAATATGTCAAAAGTGCCTTTTAGTGCCCTGTGAGAACAACTAGTGATTAGTTGTCTTTGTGATAAGTTTTCCTTGTGATTGGGATTTCTTAGGAGTGGTTTTAGGTTGAGATAACCATAACCATCTTGTTAAACATTTGCGATAGGTGTTTTGGGGTAGATTGGCTTTGTAAGGACACTTATTGTATTCATACTTTCAGTGAAAATGATTCTAGGAACCTTGTTTTAACCCACTACTGGTTCCATTGTATCACCTTGCTAAAGCATAAGGGTTTGCTCAGAGGTGTTCTCTATTGCTGAATTATAGTGGAGATTGGAGTTGAGTATTCTAGAAATTTATTTTTGTCTTCTCTTATTGTAATAACAGTGACTGAGAGGTATTTGTTGCTGGTGAAATTGGAGATCGGAATTTTGATTATATGCACCCAATTTTCTTTCTATTTGGTGTGGTTACCTGTTGCATTATGGGATGGAGTTTCTAAGCAATTTAATGCCAAACGTTCTTCTGTGGGTGTTTGCTTTAATAAGGCACGGGGGCAGATCAATTGACATCTAATGAGCTGTGCATTTCAGCACTCTAACTAGACGACTTAAGTCTATAAGTTGGCTACTATTTGTACCTGATTTTGGGCAGTTAAATCCCTTGTACAAGGCAGGTTGGCGTGGAGATGTATACCTCTGATTTGAGCATGTAATAACCATAATTCAGAGCTAGAACAAACGTTGTCAGATTAGACATTTATATTTGCTGTTATAAATCGACATTGGCTGAAAACTACAGTTTCTTCTTTGCATTATAAATTCAATACTGTTTCAGCAATGGTTGTTTTATACACAATTGTAAACTGGTTATTCTCTCAAGGATACGGCATTTGAAAAGAAATTGTTGATTCACATTCCAATGTTGACTTAACTATAAATTCAAGCTTTCATTTATAATCATTCAAGATATCATTATCAAACTGAAAATAAAATGCATGCCAAGTGCTTGACAAAATGCTAAATTGTTGATTAGCAAAGGGAATTGAAGTTTGTTTAAGCTATAACTGTTTAGGGTTATTACATGCTGAACTCAATGGGATAGTGGTTTGATAAAGTAATCTCATAAAGAGGCATGACAAGTAACTCTTGATTTTTGCCTAGGAAAAAAATGTTTAAACTGAGATGATGACATGATCAAGCCCTGTAAAAATTCTATCAAGGCCAACTTGGAAGTTACACAAGTGCGCCAGATACAATCATAATGATGAGGATTAACACTGGGATTGAAAATGCCTAATTTATCGTGCATGGAAATCTAGCCTCGCGTTCTCTAGTTGTCCATTGAAAAGTCATAATGCTTTCTTTGTCAGAATTCACCTCAACCATATTGAAATCTCCACACATAATTCAAGTTGTAAGTGGAAAAAAATCATCAACCCAACACCACAACTAAGATCTTTCAATAACATCATTGGGAACATAAACATTAATGATCCCAAAAGAATGATTGTTGACTAACATGAGGACCTAGACTACTCTCCGGATGGGATTAGACCCATGATCAACTATAGAAGAATGCCATCAAGGAGAAATGAGAGTAGCAACTCCTCTACCAGCTTTGTGCTAAGAGGTAAAAACAAGGCTATCTGACCAAATAACATGACATGCAACAAATAGCATGAACACAACAATTTTAACTTCTTGAAGACAAAGAACATCAAGACTAGGAAAATGTTGACAAGTATTCTTAATGGAATACTTCTTGGTGAGGCCAGTTAGACCTTTTACATTCCATGAGATGTAATTCATGAGTCAACCGCCTGCATGTCATCCTCATCCCTAAGAGAGGATAAGCTATTATGCACAAAATTTGAGGCACGACAAAAATTAGGGTAGAATTCCCCTCGAATCACCCAGCATTTTAAAGGACCTCCATTACTAAAATCTTCTTTCCTAAGAGGACTATGAGAGCAACATAAAGTAGATGGTTGATTAGAAACCACTGAAGTGGCTCAAGTGCAAGCCCACGAATAATGGGAGTCACTCTCTGCCAAAATCTTCCTCTATTGTTTAGGGTTTGAAACCACATATTGAACTCATTGCTTTGGTAGTGACTTAGGTTTGGTTCTTGCACTAACAATTGCGAAGCAGGCCCACCTAGTTGTTTTTGAACAAAATCCAAGGTGTGTTTGCCTTTTCTAACCACCATGGTCCAACCTTCATCTGTTTTAGCACCCTTAGAAGAATGAGGGAGATTTGTCTATTTGATGGGGATTTGGGAATTGCTAAAGAAAAATCCTTAAATTTGTGCTCAAAGGATTGACAACAGCAGCGGGTGTTGGGAATATCCAAATGAAGCACTTGTTGGGAGAAACATTGACCACCCATCTAAATGTCAATGTTATTCTTTAGGGTTGCAATATTAATCAACTTCAACACACACCCTTTTTCTGGGACAAGGAAAAATGGTCTGGCTCCATGCAAACTACCCTACCAAGGGCTTGGGCAATAGTTTGCAGGAACAACCAAAAAATCAAGGGTAAACCCAAAAACTCTATACAAAGAAGGAACTTAAGCTTTTTCTCATCTAAGATAGTAAGGTCTCATGACCATGGATGGTAAACAAGCAAGGAAGACTAGACAAACCAAGACCCATTTTTGAGGATATCCTACACATGGGTGGGGTTGGAATAGTGAAACAAAAAGACACCCTTTATGAGATTTTGGCAAGTTGGACCCCATGAGGGGCTGAGGATTTGGCAACCCAATCATGTGACATGCTCTTAGGTGGAACCCTCCCCAAAAAATATCCAATCAAAGTATCCTTTTTTAGCTAGTCATGAGAACTATCAAAATCCTGCAAAGATTAAACACCATTAAGAGTATTTGAAGTCATAACTCGTGAAACACCTTCAAAATGAGCTCACAAAACTGCTTGTTCTAAGATATTGGGTTCAGATCCTTCCAATCAAGTCTGAGTCCTTCTTGGATCTAGATTCGTGCTGGGTTCATGGTGGGTTCGAGTAGGGTCTGGGCCATGGAATGTGGGTCCTCGTGGGTCAAGTTCGGCCAGTGTCTGGGCCATGGATTGTGGGTCCTCATGGGTCAGCGAACCCGATGCAGACCTACCATGGATGTGAAAGGACCAATGAGGACCTCGTGCAGACCCTTAAGGACCTACGAGGACCCTTGACCCATGAGGCCAAAAAATGTTAAAAACATAACAAACTATATATATTTTTCCTAACCCTAAAGAAGCCTATTAGAATACATCAACCACATTTTACTTCTCATTTGGCTCTCTCATTTTGGTGTGTCTATTTTGCAATGATGAGGATCTTGATTTAGTTGCAGTGGGAATGAAGCCATTGATCCCTTATTTTTTGATGGGTCATTTGACCCTTGACAGGCCTTGATACAATGATAAACTATTAAACACTTTTCACTATTATGATATTATCATTATGTTTCAAACTTTGTTATTTGATGAAATAGTCTATGTTTTAGCATTTCATTTTTCAATTTAGTAATTCAATGCATGATTTTTGTTAGAATCTTGAACATTGATTAATGAACATGGATTTTTTTTTTGCCCAAGGCTGTATCCAATTCAAACCGGCAACTTAGTGCTTGTTCGAAGGTGATGTGATCGCCTATTGCCAAAGCTCTAGCACAAACATCAATTGTTGGGTTGACGCTGACTAGAACCATTATAAAACTCAAATTCTTGTGGTAAATGTGGTATGACAACACAAAAATGCAAGATTTAGATAGACAGTAAACAACCAAAGGAAAAACCCTAGTAGAGCTCACCCCTCTCTCCAGAACTTCTCTTATTGCTATTATTTTTAAGTTGGTGTGGAATGATAATAATGAGGTGAGCGTTCATGCTTAATTAAGACAATAAAACAAATACCATTTGCAGGTGATGGCTGCTAGTTCTCTTTATTGGAATAGATTTCATTGAAGGATCAAATGCCTCAATTTAGTGTGAGATCTCCTATTTGGAAGACAAAAATCAAGGAAGAATAGGTCGAACGATAATTGGATGGTGCAGAGGTTGTGGTTCATCCTTGGTTTGGAAAAGTTCTGAGCATAGGCATTGAACAAAATCTATTTTGGGACATCAAGTCACATTTGCAAGGCAAATCCATATCAATTCGCTTTGCTAGCTTGGAATTACAAAGGAGGTCAAGCTTGATTTGGGCACTATGATTGCTATAGAAATCACATTATTTTTGGACAAGAATATACAAATTTATCATTTGTAGATGACATACAATTATATTGATAGTTGGGACCAACCACCATATAAAGTTGTTGGGTGCACCATCACATGGAATCACAACAACAAATTGCTTATATTTTCTCGACGTGTCTGATGAGAGCCATTTACGTCCTATTTTACACCATATGTCATCCTATTTCATGCACCTTCATATCCATTTCTATACTCCATTTTCATAAGTAATCATGTATTATTACAATCCTTTGTTTATATATGATTAAATATTAATAAGTGATCTTTAATTTATTTTTGGGATAAAATTTTGAAAATTGATTATTGATTGCCATTACTAAAAAATGTTTTTATTTTAAGGCTTGAAAAATATAGCTTGCATCTTGTTCATGGAAGGAGAAAACTTTAGAATTCCTGTCAACCATTAGACTTCTTTCACCAGTCAAACTTCCTATCACCTATTAGATTTCTTGTTGCCTATTGGATTTCCTATCCCCAATCAAGCTCCTATCACCTGTTAGGCTTCTTGTACTTTTTGTCACCTGTGAGTATATTTTCAAACAAGTGAAATCCAACTAGAATATTCTTTTGTCATATGATATTTTAGTTATTTTGTTGCAACTAATTAATATTTAGTTTATAATTAAGTGGAAGACAAAGCTTCATGTCAAAAACAATATTCTATTTTGTTGTACCTATGAGCTAAATAAGCTCCTAAATTTAGGGAAGTTATCTCCAACAAATAGAAAAGTCAAATGTGAGCCACAAAATAATAGCAAAGTGGTGTGAAAGTACGAAATAGCTTACACCCATATTATTATTATATAAATATGAGCTGCGTGAAAGGAAAATAGACTTAGATATTACTCCGATAAATAAAATTAGCATTTGAATTATTACTCCTATGTAAAAAAACCTTACATTTAATCCATCATACAAACAAGGCAAGGGCACACTCCTTGGGGAAGCTTGGTGATATATTCTTCTATGCGTTTTATTATATTTTGGTTATATTTGATTAAAACAACTCTAATTTATTTTAATTGTTATGTGATTTTAATTAGTTTGATTTTATTTGACTAAGATAGTTTTGATTTACTTTAATAGTAGTTTGATATTTATTATTTTTGCATATGATATTTCTTTTTAATTTGATTTAATAATGATAACTTTTAAGATTTAAATGTAGTGTAATTTATAGATTAGTATTTTCACTAAAGTTTAGTTTTATGGGAAATTTTGTAATTTTGGTTTGTAATTTTCATTATGTTCAATTTGTTGAGGTGTGCTTTCATTTTCATTAATTTGTTATTGTTGTTACTATCATAACTCTTATTGTACGATTAGAATAGAAAAATTATTATATTTTTATTAATGTTATCTTTGTGTTTTCTAAGCTGTCTTTCATCCCCGCTAAACTCAGAACTCTCACTCTTTCAATTGGCACCTAATCACAACACATATAGACCAAACTGAAATTCATTATAAAGCATTAAAGCTTTCTTATTCTTTCCTGAAATTTTGGCCTATTAGTGTCTTTATTTAGAAGGTGATGTACCAATTGGTGAAATATTAATATCTGAAGAGCACATCACTATACTGAGGGGGAAAGGTGGGGGGGGAGAGTGAATCAATATAATAAAAATTTTGACAATTTAAAACTTTTATCCACACAAGTAACTTCAAATAACTTTAAATGCTAAAATCAATAATTAGGCACATGAATACATTAACACAATTTACGTGGAAACCCAATGCGGGAGAAAACCACGGTAAACAAATGATTTCTTATATAAATTGCTAAGTTGCCAATTCGGGTTCGAGGACGGGTTCGGGCAATTTTTTGTTCCCCATTTGGGTTCGTGGGTGGGTTCGTGAGTGTATATATATATATATATATATATATATATATATATATATATATATATATATATATATATATATATATATATATATATATATATACACACACACAAAAGAGAAACATGCATAGTTGCAAAACAAAATCATTTCACAATATGAACAATTGTTGCTTGATCATTGATCAATGCCAAATGCCAAAGGGTTTTGGGTCCCTTCAAAACATGATTTTACCTGAATCTAAAAACATTAAATACTCGCTCATTAATCTATCTTCATGATTGTAAAGAAAATTATACATTGAATTACTAAATTTTAAAACATAGACTAGTTCATCAAATAATACATTGAATTACTAAATTGCAAAACAAAGACTAGTTCATCAAATAATAAAGTTTGAAACATGATGATAGATGACAAGTGTTTAGTAGTTTATCAATAATCATAGTATCAAATGCCCTTCAAGGTTCAATTGGATCATCATAAAATGAGAGATCAATGGCTTCATCCCCAATTGCAACTATATCTAGAGCTTCATTATTGGAACCCAAACTGGTTCCACTAGTCCCATATGCTGCAATATCATCGTCCTCCTCCTTGACATAAGGGATTAGATGAGTGAAATGTTTTTTAATTTTTTATTAAGTTCCTTTGAGAGTTACAGAAGAAAACAATTTTAAAAAGACACTCTTTAAAGTTGTTTTTAGCCCTAGGTTTGTTGTGGGTTTGTCTAGGTTCGCTCCAGCAAGGACCCGGACGAATCCACAGTCAAAACTAAGGACCTTGCCCGGACCCGTAGCAAACCCGAGGGCGAATCCAGACCCGTGCAGACCCATACCTGAATCCGGGCAGCAGGGGACGAATCCAGCAACATAGATAAATTGTCCTTTTACAATTATTTGTAGGCTCCAACCTACCAGAGGCTCCAACCCTTATGTTTATGAGCACCAACTCACTGGAAGCTCCTACTCCCACACTTTGCAAGCTTCGACCTACTGGAAGCACCAACCCCCATTGCTATCTTTGTTAGCACCAACCCACTGTACACAAACCATTCTTCCACCTTTATGATGTTCCTAACTCAACTGATAATGGAAGCTTGCTCCATAAATCTAAATATATTTCTTTCCTTTGTCTGAAAGCTTAAAGCACATTCTTCTCATACTCTGTCTATTTCCTTCTATCTCATACTTTAGAATATATATGGCACATAAATAGATCTGATATACATACTTATTTCATATATATATTCTGCACCTTTAAATTACTCCAATCACATATTCTTCATTCATTGCTCTGTTATTATCTTCCGCACTTTTCTATTGTATTCTCATATATATCAGATTAGAAATCTGAATATATATAAATTATTTTATTCACACCCCTATTCTTCTTTTTAACTACTTACATTGCCATGTTCTCTTTCACTGCTCACTAACTACTTTATGAATTGTCTTTGAACCTTTATATATATTATACATGATTTTTCAAGAACCGGTCATGTCTTTTCAAAAATAAACTAAGACAATCTCTAAACTTAATCACATGAATTAATTGATTAAGATATGGCAGTTCCTTTTTTTAATTCTTGTAAATGTCATTTTCCTTGGTCTTAGTCGCACTCTAACTAAAGTTCATACTCTTTTAAATATGAATCACATGATAAATTTTGAATGTCATCCCTTACAAATCGTGACTCATTTTCGGTAGATTTTCTTTATCCAGCTCTTAATAACCTTAATATTATTTGTTGCTTACATGGCTCTTGTCTTCTGTACATTTGTAATATTAAATATATATATTTTTGAAGGTATTGCAAATGCTCCTGCGATCACTGTAATCGTTCCCATGTCAAATATATTTGTCTTCTTCGAGCAACTCTCTAACGATGACTGTTTCCTTCTACGTATGTCTTCCAGCATATACATTATTGGTGTGTATTGGGTGCTTGTTATTTATTATTGTATTATAACTGCATCTATAGTGGGTGTACGCAGAGAAGATAAACTGGAGTCCATCATCATTTCTTCTTGTTGAAACACAATCACAATTTTATTGTATGTGACTTGTGCCACCGTAAACTCTAAACGTGATATTTCATCAGACTTCTATATGCATATTTTTAGCAATACTTTTGTATGCTTATCGGGCTCCTTTTCAGACCACAAATAGGGATTTATCGGGCCTTTGATCAAATCTTCGAACATGCTCATGACTGCAATATGGTATCCAAACTGCTCAAGACTCATCGTGATTCCTGTTCAAACTGATATGATTTTTTTAATGCAAGTCAATAGCCCTTCATAAACATTAGCATGATGCTTTTACTCTAAATATGATAAGACATTGTTCTTCATTCTACTGTCATATATACTTCAAACATTGACATATTAGTTTGATTACTTGTTGCTCACTGAATCCTTTATCAGTCACTGTTTTGACCATTCCCGTGGCTCCTGCTAATGACCATACCTTCTTGACAATTTGGATGCTGCCCCAATATTCCATTCAAACCATAATAAAAATTATCATATCGGTACCCTGTTTATTATAATCACCTTCCTTTGTGGTTGCTGAGTAATGGATGACGTGACAGGTTAAATAGCTGCTTGCTGTAGTTTATTTGAACTCGTCGCTGATCTTTCTTGTCTTTGTATCACAGTCCACCCTTCTTTATTTTGTTTGTTTCTCATATATTCGAACTTACAAGTCAAATCCATCGCAGATCTTTAGAGTATTGATATTAATTAATACTTTTTATCACTATGATATATCCATTTGTTTACTGTATTGATTAATTAAGCAATGCACACAGGAAATAGACATGAACACTGAACAGCAACAGCAGAACTATTATTATTATTCGCATATACCAATAGTACATCATGCTTTTCTCATATGATAATGATCAATACAATGCTTCCCGAAGGGGTTATAAATACTTTTCGATGAACCTTTCCGAAGGTATCGGTCGGCCAGGTACATTATACTCGCTACAAACTGTTTTACCCGTCGGCTACATAACAAGACTTTTACCGAAAGGACCCATCGGCCGATGCACAATTTCCTTCCTGAAGGGACCCGTCGGCTGATACACAATTTCCTTCCCGAAGGAACCCGTCGGCGGATACACAATTTCTACCGACGACATCATTCCCCCCAAAAAAGAAAAGTTGTCTCCTGACGACTACAAAACAAAACTCAAACAACTAATACAGCAATATTGATCTGCCATATTACTCTCACATTCATCCCGTTGCATCTATAGCCTTTGCTAACACAATACTGACTCCTCGAGCTAACCTTGATAGCCACCTGTGCTGCTTCCTTTCCTTCCAACTCTTCGGAACCTTGATCCAAGTGTCGCTGCACTGCCTCCAACTGGATGATCAGCTCCTCCCGAGCTCTCTACGCATCCTCAAGATAGCCTCACGGCCAACACCTACTCTCAGTGCCTCTGGTAGACAGACACTCCATGCCTGTCGTAGCTCCAAGTCTTCTCAATTGGTCAGACTCCCATGACTGATATCCGCAACGACTGGGGGTCTAGGGGGCAACACCCCGGGCAGGGTCGAGGGGTAGCGCCCTCGCGGGGTCCTGGGGCAATCGCTAATGCTTCCCCTTCCCTATGGCATCATCTGATACTCATTCTGAGCAACTTGATTATGTCGTCGTTTTTTTTTTTTTTTTTATAGAAGACCTCCTGTCACCCTTCTGTGATGAAATCTATCTGAAGGCATCTTTACTATTTCAATCTTTTGAAAAAGTCGTACTGCAATATCCCACCACGTCTTCAAAATCTACACTAAGACTCGAATTTCGTACAACAAACAACATATAAATGGGAAAATCCGTACGATAACTTAACCTTCAAAATTCATACGGTGACAAGGACTCAAAAGCCGTACGGTGACTATATAAAACCCGTACATAGCCTGCCTAAAATCCGTACACTGCATCTTCATTAGAAATTCGTACGTTGTCTCCATAATCCGTATGGCGGCTATGAAAATATCTGTATAGAAACTGTCTCCAAAATTCGTATGGCATCTGCCCACTAAAAAACTGTACAATAGCATTTAAAAATCGTACACTGCTTTATAAAATCCATACAGTAAACCATTAAATCCTATACACAAACTCAAAAAACCGTAAGGTGAGCAGGTTAAGAATCCGTACGGTGCTCCTTCCTTCACTGTAAAATTCGTACAGTACATATCAGACTTGATTCTTTTCCGTACACTGCTCAAAACCTTTAAAAAAACCCGTAAGATGCAAAACTTGGCGAAATTCGTACGGTACAAAAATTCGTACACTGGACTAAAAAATTCATACACTTCCTTCGAAACCATACAGTGAACATTTAAGAATCCGTACGGTGCTTTGTTTTCAAAAATCCGTATAGTAGCTTTTTCATCACTTTTCTTTTTTTTTTTTTTTTTTTGAAAATCTCACTTCTGGAACAATTATGTACAATATTTACATATATATAGTACTTACAGTCTTCTCTCAATTATTCGTCCATGGGGGTGCATTACTTCTTTCATGGCAAACATTCAACTTTGACCTATTCACTACATTGAATACTTCCTTTCCATCTAGCATCCACTGTTTTATTGCTCCGTTATTGCTTACTTCCCACATCTGGTACGGCCCAACCCATTTAATTTTGAATTTGCCTGGTTTGATCTCATTCCAATCGTCATACTTTAACACCCACTGTCCGAGTTGAAACTTGTTATGCCTGTTCTGTGTCATCTCAATACCGCCCAGTTTGTTCCCGAAGCTCCGTAGCATGGACTCCATCAGTTGCCCCTTCTGGCCGCCAATAATACATCCACTCCGTACTACTGCAAATTTTATTAGACCTTTTCACTTTGTTTCCTGTGCAGATCGTATCGTGTGCCTTCCTTGCTGCCAGTACCTTTCTGCTATATTTGTGGTTCAACGTAATACTTTCTTCCTGCGCAGTCTTACAGTAAAATCTTTCTTTCTTTTGGGTTCGTACTGTATGTTCTGTCCTTCAGCTTTAGTCATATCCGCACTTCCTCCTTTGACTTCTCCATGTTCCTTTAGACATTCATTTCCTCTGTCAGCTTCTCTGTGTTCCTTCAGACATTCATTTCCTCCTTCGGCTTGTCTGTGTTCCTTCGGACATTTATTTCCTTATTTCTTACCTTCGTCGATCCTTAGCATATTACAACTTGGAAAGAGCTCGTAATCCTCTATCTGCCAATGGTAAAGACCATTTACTGAATCCAGATCATCATCTCCTTCCAATTGTAAAACTCCCTCCTGATCCGATTCCATAATTTGCCCCTTTTCATCCTCTTCTCCCTCAGAATCTGATGAGAGGGCTTCGTCCTCGACCATCTGAGTGTGCAGATCAATGACATACTTCTGGCCTTTGCTTTCGAGTGATAAAGTATTTTTCTTCTAATCATGCTTTGCTTTTGCTTGTATCAGCCACCCCTGACCCAAAATAGCATTGTACCCCTTCCGCTTGAGAGGAATCACAACGAAGTCCAACAGGAATGGTTGTGTTCCGATTGTCACTGGTTGTGCTGTGAGTATTCCCAATGGCTTGATTCCATGTTGATCGGTCATTAGCAATTGGAAGGTAGGTGGCCATAATGTTGGTTGTCCCAACTTTTTCCAAGTATCCTCTGGTAGCACATTAACACCGGATCCTTCGTCGACGATTGTGTCTGTTAGCACAGTCCTGAGAATGCCCATTTCAACAACTGTCGGATAGCGTCCAGAGGAAAGAGCTAACAACATCGGATCTTCTACACTTGTACCCCCCTGTTTGTTGTTGTCTTGCTCTATGGGTTGCTTAGCACTTGGGACTATATTTGTGAGGGTCGTAAGGAGTTGAGGCATCATGAGCAACAGATCATTTATTCTGACAGGTATCTCAGCTTGCAATATTTGTTGTACAATGTTCTGTTCTGCACAGTTCCCGACTGAGGTACTTGGTGGGTCCTTCAGGTGTGCCATTTCTTCCTGTGTTGCTTTCTGGATCTCTACCCTTGCTTCCTCTAATCTCTTTTTTTCTTCCGCTGGGTCAGGGTATAGCTTCACCTATTTCCAAGTGATTGCCAGAACTTCTTCTTCGTCTGTCCCTATGGTAATCAAGTTCACTCCGGACTTTGGACACCTAGTATCAACATGATCTCCAGGTCCACACCAATGGCATAGCAGCTTCGGTGTGTTCATCATTGTGCACTCTCGGGTGAAGTGACCCCACAGATTGCATGCGCGACATTGAACAATTGGCCGACCATTCACATCATATTGAATTCAACTCCTTCCTCCATTATTATTGTTGCCACCATTGTTGTTATTGCTGTTGTTGTTCGGTCTGCGCCAGTTGTTTCTGTATCCACCTGATGTGGCACCTTTCGTACTGGTGTTCCCATTCCCTCTTGACGAAGATGCCTCCTATGACAGGAACACTTGTTGTGGTGTCCTTGTTTTTAAATTGAAAGGGCATTCTTTTACTGAGTGTCCGAGGATCTGACAGATTTCACAAAATTGCTCTTTCGGGTAGGATCCCTTCGTATGGCCTTCTTTCTTACATTTCGTGCACCATAGGTCATTGCCCTTAGTTTCCTTGTTCCTATTTTTGAATTCCTTCATCATCCGTATCATGTCCTTCTAGAGGGCACGAACCTTCTTGTTGCTTCCTTCGTCATCGCTGCTATCATCTCCTGAGGATGCATTATCATCTGAATCGAACGAGCTGGTCTTCTTCTTCTTCTTTTTCTTCTAGTCACTTTCGAGGTTCATTGCCCGATTGTATGCTTCATTGTATGTGGATGGTGGCACGATCTTCATTTTCTTTCGTAGCTTCGGGTGAAAGCCTTCAATGAACCATCTTTTCTGGAGCCCATCTGCCGGTTTATTCTCCATTTTACTGATTAAGTCCTTCAACCTCCTGGAAAAGACCCGTACAGTTTCATTCTTCTTTTGCTTGGTATTGAATATCTCTGTGACAATTTCATTATCATCACGCAAAAGTTGAAATTCTGCGATGAACTCCTTCTTAATGTTATCCCAACTATTTAATTTCTATGGATCGGCATCAGTAAACCAATCAATGGCAACACCTCGGAGGGTAGCGGGAAATTGTCGGATCCATTCATTTGTATCTGTTATGCCATTCGCCCTCCAGATCATTTCACATGTTTTACAATGTCGAATGGGATCAGCTGCTTCATCACCATCAAATTTAGGCAATTTTTCCTTCGGACCTGCCATTATCACTGTATGTTGAGGGTTTTGTTGTGTACCTGCACTGTTTTGCACTCCCACACTATTTTGAGCATCCGCACTGTTCTGAGCTCCCGCACTATTTTGTATACCCACACTGTTCTGCACGCTCGTGCTATTCTGCACACCCGCGCTGTTTTCTACACCCGTGCTATCTTTTGCTTCATTGCTATTTTCAATACCCACTCTGTTTTTTGCTTTTGCATTGTTTTCAACACTCGCGCTATTTTTTGCTTCCGCGTTGTTTTCAACACCCGCGCTGTTTGGTGAAGAAGAGGGTTCGTCAACCGTAGCTATCCATTTTGAAAGTATATCTCGGATGAAGAGGTCACTCCACGCTCGTGCTCCTTCGGCACTCTGAGCCGTGCAAGTCGATCTCCTTCCATCAAGATTCTCTTCTCATGGCGTATGCAGGTTCAGAAACTCCTCCCTCGCTTCTTCCACCAACTCAAGCCATTGTCGAGTCTCCTTCAACAATCCTTCGGCACTCTTGTTCCCGTCGGCAATCTTCTGGAATTTCCTTCGGTGTTCTGTCTACTGAGCCAAAATTAAATTTTCCTACGCAACACGTATGTCATCTTCTTCCTTCAGCTTATTCTTATCTTTGTTCAACTAATTTGACATTTAATTCATATCCGCCTACCTGCATACCAGATCCATCAGGCAACGGTGCCAAATGTTTACTGTATGGATTAATTAAGCAACACACATAGGAAATAGACACGAACACCGAATAGCAACAGCAGAACTATTATTATTATTCGCATATACCAACAGTACATCATTCTTTTCTCATATGATAATGATCAATACAATGCTTTTTGAAGGGGTTATAAATAATTTCCAAAGAACCTTCCCGAAGGTATTGGTCGGCCAGGTACATTATACCCGCTACAAACTGTTTTACCTGTCGGCTGCATAACAAGACTTTTACTGAAGGGACCCATCGGCCGATGCACAATTTCCTTCCCGAAGGGACCCGTTGGCTGATACACAATTTCCTTCCTAAAGGGACCCGTCGGCCGATACACTTTCTACCGATGACACCATTATCATCTTTCGATATTCATTAAATAATTTAATATTGCCTTCGATGTCTTTGACTTGCCCATTGCTCCCATAAAAAAATTTTGTGACTAATGGTGTTGATATTCTTGGTCTGGACTGCATGATATGTCTTCCAGTTTCTTCATTAATTCTCGATGTGCATTCAAACTAAGTCTTGATTATTTACCATATGGAGTAAACGAATACTTATTGCATTCAGTAGATTAAGATATAACACAGAACACAGACTTTATTCATATATGCAACTACAAGTACAATGATTACAATGATAACAATTATGATATCTCAATAGTCCCTTTCGAACAATGTACATTTACTTTTCTGAATGGGTGACTCAACTGTCATGGGCCCTTTCGGATACAATTCTACCCATCGGCTACAATATAGAATTACTGACAATGTTGATTGCTCCGACCATAATACTCAAGATATGTTCTACAAGTTCATTGTTCATAATTTCATCGAACTCCATCTTTTGTTGAACATACGTGCTCTATGTATTCATTGCTATTTATATCACAATCTAACCAAATAGTTTTTGGTCTTTATAGATTTTCTATAATAACATGAAACATTCTTTATTAGAATCAAGACTAACAAAAACATGCAAGGAAGCTTCGAGTTCATACATGTTCTCTGTTGTTGGTAAAATTATAAAATAGCTGATGGGTAGATTAGCATGTTGTTAGTAATTATTATGTAGCAGACGAATAGAATTAATTATATCCGAATGGGCATGACGGTTGAGTCACCCCTTCGGAATGGTATATGTACACCATCCGGAATGGACTTTGGATCATAGTTGTAATCATGATTAGAAGCACTATGTAATATCTTTGGCATATATGCGAATAATAAAAGGAGTACTGCTGTGTTACATGTTCTTGTCTATTGTCTGTATGCATTAAACTATTTACCCCATACAGTAAAAATTTGGTGTCGTTGCCCAATGGACCTAGAACAAAGGCAGAGGAATGAAGACTAATGCTGAATCAGCTTAACAAGGATAGGAATAAGATAAAGGAAAAAATGGAATAAGAACTGCACAAGAAATTTTAAATTTGGCACAACAGGTCGAGCGTAGACAGAGGTTTCAACAGTTTGCCGATAGACACCAAAGCATTGAGAAATTATTGGAAGAAACTTGACAGTGGTTGAATTTGGTGGAATAAACAAGGGAGGAATTTCTTAACCTATATACACCAAGGGAAGAGAATCCAGACGAAAGGAAATCAACTCGCACGGCTCAGAGTGTCGAGGGAGCACGAGCGTGATCTCTTCGTCTGCGATACACTTGTGGAACGGACAACTTCGCTTGAGAAAAACCCTTTTCCACCAATTAATGTGACTATTGGATATAAGATGACTATCCGAAATAGCATGAGTGTTCAGAACAGTGCGGGTGTGCAAAATAGAGCGGGTGTGCAAAACAGTGCGGGTGCACAAAATAGTGTAGATGTGCAAAATAGCGCGGGCACACAAGTACCTCCAACTCGAATAGTAATGGCTGGACCAAAGGAAAACTTGCCACAAAGTTTGATGGTAATGGAACAACTGATCCAATTAGACACTGTAAGACATGTGAAACAATTTGGATATCGAATGGCATAATCGACATAGATGAATGGGTATAACAATTTTTAGCAACCCTAAGGGGTGTAGCAATTGATTGGTCTGCCGACGCCGATCTCCAAAATTAACTTCTTGGGCAGTAGTTAAAAAGGAGTTTATCACTAAGTTTCAATTGCTGTGAGACGACAATGAGATCATAGCAAAAATCTACACCACAAAGCAAGGGAAAAAGGAAACAATTCGTGTGTATGCCAGAAAACTAAAAGAATTAATAAATAAAATGGAAAGTAAGCCAACAGATGGGCTGAAAAAGAGATGGTTCATTAAAGGACTACGCCTAGAATTAAGAAAGAAAATGAAGATTGTGCCACCATCATTATACACTGAAGCATACAATCGGGTGATGGATTTAGAGAGTGAACAAAAAATGAAAATGAAGAAGAAAAGTAGCTCGTCTAACTCAGATGACTCATCTTTAGAAGAAGATAGCATTGGTGACAAAAAGGACAGTAAGAAGGTCCGAGCTCTCCAGAAAGATATGATCAGAATGATGAAGAAATTTAAGAATATGCAAAAAGAGACAAAGGGAAATGAGCTATGGTGCACAGAATGCAAGACAAAAGGTCACACGAAGGGGTCCTGTCCAACAAACCAATTTTGTGATATCTATCAGATTATGGAACATTCTAGAAAAAAATGCCCCTTCAATATGAAAACAAGAGGGCACCAACAAGTGCTCCTAACATAGGAGGCTTTTACGTCAGGAGGGAGTGGAAAGACAAGCAATGATGGTGCCACTTCAGGTGGGTACAGAAATAATAGAAGAGGGCAAAACAACAATACCAACAATAATAATGAGAGCCACAGCCAAATTCAATATGATGCAAATGACTACTCAATGGTTCAATGCTGAGCATGCAATTTTTGGGGCCACTTTGCACGGAACTGTACATCAACAAATGCACCAAAGTTGTTATGCAGATGGTGTGGTCCTGAAGATCATGAAGATGCCAAGTGTCCAAAATCAGGAGTGAATTTGATCAGCATCAACACAGATGAAGAAGTCTTGGCAATCATCCGTAAACAAGCAAAACTGTACCTCGACCCAACGGAAGAAAAGAAGAGATTGGAAGAAGCACAGGTGGAAATTGAGAAAGAAACACAAGCAGAGAAATCACAATTGGAAGACAGTACCGATACCTCAACGAGGAACTATGCAAAAAAAAACATCATACGACAAATATTACAAATTGAAATACCAGTGAAGTTAAATGATCTCATCCTCACAATGCCTCAACTACAGGCAGCACTCATGAACATAGCGCCGACTACTAAACTACTAGGAGAACATGGAAGCGAAAAGGAAAGCAGAGCAAGTGCAGTGGACCCAATGCTGCTAGCCCTCACATTCAAACGGCATCCAGCAGTCGTAGAGATGGGTATATTAAGAACGATCCTTTCAGACACAATTGTGGACGAAGGTTCAGAGGTCAATGTCCTACCAAAAGATACCTGGAAGTGTTGAGAACATAGCCTGGATAATGCTATAGGTTTGTTAGTGCGGGCTGTACATTCTTCTATGAATAATATATATCCAATGATTGAAAATTAACACATTTATACCTTCCCTAGAGAAGCCGACAATTTCCAAAAGGTGTTCTTGTGTTGCATTTAACTTAACTAATGCTTAGTTTTGTTAATTATATTCAGACTCCTTGAAATTGGCGATTTAGGGATAATCTTGTGTTATTGCCAAAACTAATAGTCATGTCCCTTGAGGGACACCCTCTAGATGGGATCTATGCAGGGTTGAGAATGTAGTTTGGAGAACACACATTACAAAAGCAGTCTAATCTACAAGCATTCTCCTTCCCACGGATACATATCAAAGATTTTTCAATCACATAAGTTCAAGCATAGAGGACTGGACCTGCAGTAAGCACAAGAGATATTTGCCTCACAAATCTAAATATACATATTGCTGGAAAGATAATTCTCAGCAACTCTGAGTCTGATTCAAGGCTCACGAATTTGCAAAACTATACATGGTATCAAAGCCAAGTTATCAAATCCAGGGCTCTGCAAATTTTTAGTAATCAAACCTTTTATATATTCAGTAGTTGTCTTCCATTTCCAATGGCATATACAATCAGGCCTGAGGACAGATTTGATGGAAAGGAACACTTTGAAGCATGGAATTCAGAATCTTGATGATTCTTGAAGAAAACAATGTTAGATAATTTGTTGATGGAGCATCTAAACAGCCACTAGTTTAACCTCACAAATCTATATAGATAAATGGAAATAGAAAAGCCATTCAAATCATCTTGGATGGAGTTAAGAATGATATCATACCTATGCTTACGAAACACCAAACTACCTACAATATGATGAATGCATTTGAAGTAAACAATGCAACTAGGGTCCTTGCATTAAAAAGACAACTAAATCACATCCAGCTAAAGAAAGGAGAATCAATAAACTCATATTTCCAAAGAGTTGCTGGCATTAGAGATGAATTATCAAGCATAGGAACCATCATTAATGACACCGAACTAATGCTCATGGCCATAGATGGATTGCCAGAATCATGAGAAACATTCGCACAAGGAATAAGTGTCAGAGATCAGCTTCCGAACTTTAACAGACTCAAGAATGATTGTCTTCAGGAAGAGTCAAGAAAACTAAAAAAAGGAGGAAAACCAAACGTAGAAGATGAAGAACTTCACATTCTTAATGCCAACTCTTATGAAGGCAAGAAAAAGAACTTCAATAAGAAAAAGGGAAATCAGAAGAATGGAAAGACCAAGAAAGACCTATCTAAAATAAAGTGTTTCAAATGTGAAAAAATTGGACACTATAGATCTAATTGTCCGAAAAATTCCAAACAATAGGCAAATTGTACAAATTTCATTAGAGAAGAAGAGACTAATGACCTTGAGAACCGTGTTTTGTATTCCTCTCTATCAAATGAAATCTCAAATAAGGCAGGGTAATTGATAGTGGATCTTCAAGACATATAACGGGATACAAAGAAACTCTAGACTCCTTATCAAAGAAAGTTAACGGTGAAGTTACTATTGGTGATAACTCTGCAAACTCAATTGAAGGAATTCGTAGCTGCACTTTGAAACTAAAGATAGGAAATACTCTTCTTAAAGATGTACTCTATGTACTGGGGATTAAAAGAAACCTAATCTTAATTACAGCATTAGAAGATGATGGACAAAATGTTGCATTCGTGGATGGAAAAGTATTAACTTGGGCTAAGAACTCTCTCATCAAGAAAGCTAAAGTAATTGGTCAAAGAAAGGGATATTTGTATGAAGTGAATATAGAACCCAGTAGATCCATGCAAGCCCTAGTTCACAAAGCAGAAGATTCAAACGAAATATGGCACAGAACATTAGGGCATTTAAACTTTAAAACCTTATCAACTATGGAAAAGATGGTTACCAGATTTCCTAAATTAAATAAAGATCACTCTAGTATTTGTAAAATGTGTGCTTTGGGTAAAAGTACAAGAAGTTCCTTTCATGATAGTACTAAGAAAACAAATAATTTACTTGAGTTAATTCATTCAAATTTATGTGGACCTATGTCTGTTCCCTCTCTTAGGGGATTCTGGTATTATATTTTGTTCATAGATGACTTCTCTAAGAAAACATGGATTTATTTTTTAAAATGCAAGGAATCAGAAGAAATCCTACATAGATTTAAAAAATTCAAAGCATTAACTAAAAAAAATTTAGGACATAAAATTAAAACCCTTAGAAAAGATAATGGAGGAGAACATACCTCAGACTTATTTAAAAGGTTTTGTAAAGAATCAAGGATCAAGAGGGAGTACACTATTTCTTATAACCCAGAACAAAATGGGGTAGCTGAAAGAAAGAATAGGACAATTATAGAAGCTGCTAAGGCTATGATTTTTGACCAAAATCTAGAATACTATCTTTGGGCAGAAGCCCTCACTCATATCTTAAAGATAAAACCCCTGAAGAAGTATTTACTAAAGTAAAACCCAATATAAGTCATCTCAGAATTTTTGGATGTCCTATATACATTCATGTTCCAAAAGAAAAGAGAACCAAGTTAGAACCATCTGGGAGGAAAGGTATCTTTGTAGGGTATAGTGAGACTTCTAAAGCATATAGAATTTTCATACCTGGACAGAAAACTATTGAGCTTAACAAAGATGTAATCTTTGAGGAAGATATTGCATTCAAAAGAGCAATAAGTTCCAATGAACCCTCTCCTTTATCAAGTTTTGAAAGAATTAGTGAATCTAAATCCCAGAGGGAGAACTTAGAAGAGGTCAAAGATGAAAATATAAGCCTTGAGGAAAGTTCAAAGAAAAGACCACTTTGGGCCATAAAAACAGTTGAAGAAGCTCAAGACTTTGTTGCACCTTCGGGATCAGTCAAAGAAAGTAAAAGACCTAAAAGATTCTCTAGTCACACAACAAATATGATTGATTTATCCAAAACAGAGCAAACCAATCCTTCTGATGCTATTAAACATCCAGCCTAGAAAGAAGCTATGACAAAAGAATACCAGTCAATTATGAAAAATGATGTTTGGGAAATAGTTCCAAGGCCAAAAGGAAAATCTATTGTTTCTTCCAAATGGATATTCAAAATAAAGCATGTTGTTGATGGGAGTACTGAGAAATATAGAGCCAGATTTGTAGCCAGAGGTTTTTCTCAAAAAGAAGGGATTGATTATGAAGAAAGCTTTGCTCCTGTTGCCAGATATACTATCATTCGAGTTGTCTTAGCAATTGCTGCATCTAAGGGATGGAAGGTACATTAGATGGATGTCAAGACAACATTTCTCAATGGAAAGATTTCAAAAAAAGTCTATCTGGAGCAACCAAAAGGATTTGAAACCCATGATCCTAATGCCTTTGTTTGCAGACTCAAGAAAGCTCTTTATGGGCTTAAACAAGCTCCCAAGGTCTGGTATGAGAGGATTGATAAATATCTCATCGGCTTAGGATTTTCTAAGAATGAAGCCAATCCAAACTTATATTATAAAAGAGATAAAGATGGTATGGTAATACTGATATTGTATGTTGATGATTTCTTAATCACAGGTGATGATCATCTGATAGATCAATCCAAGAAAGATCTACCTAGAGAATTCGAGATGAAAGACTTGGGGCTTCTCCATTACTTCCTAGGATTGGAAGTACGATAGAATTCTGATAGTATCATACTGAATCAAGGCAAGTAAACTTCAGATATCTTGAAGAAATTTGGAATGTGGAATTGCAAGTCTATGTCTTCTCCAATGGAAACCAATTTGCATAAACTTAAAGAAACAACTATAGAATCACCTCCAATAGATTCTATTCTCTACCGACAGATGATTGGATCACTGATGTACCTAGTAAATACAAGCCCTGATATTTGCTATGTTGTTCATGCCTTAAGTCAGTTTATGTGTGAACCTAAGGAGATTCACCTAGTTGCTATTAAACACATTATGAGATACTTACAAGGTACTCTTAATTATGGACTCAAATATGAGAAAGTTGCTTTAGATTTGCATGGATTCATCGATTCAGATTGGGGTGGAAGTGTTAAAGATAGGAAAAGCATTTCAAGATGTTGTTTCAGTTTAGGATCAGCTATGATTTCATGGATATGCAGAAATCAGTCTTCAGTTGCTTAGAGCTCCACAAAAGTAGAGTACGTTGTAGCAGCAATGGCCTCTCGAGAAGCAGTATGGCTAAGGAAGTTACTTGTGGGATTATTTGGGCAAGCCATAAATTGTACAATTATTCATTGTGATAATCAGAGTTCCATCAAGCTCTCGATGAATCTAGTTTTCCATGACAGATCCAAGCATATTGAAATTCCTTACCATTATGTAAGAGATATGGTAGAAAGGAATTCTGTAAAATTGGAGTAACATTTGTACTACAAATTAGACAGCAAACATACTCACCAAATCTCTATCTAAAGATAGAACATTTCAGGAAGAGACTTGGTATGGTTGAGTTGTAATTCATTTGTACTCTTTTGATTATTAATAAAATAATTTTATTTTTGTCAGGCTATTGACTTTTATGGGCTCCACCATGTGTAATCATTATTTAAGAGGTGACGATCTCTGAAATAATGAATACTTGTGTAAAAGGCATTATGAGAGATGACGATCTCTTAGATAATGTACTAAACAGTAGATTTTACTGTAAGATCCAGATGAGTTTTAGATCATCTTGTGACATTGACATTGCTATGTTCATGGGTCACAAATTGGATAAAGGAAGAATTTTTAAAATTCTCCGGGTTTATCCTGTATTCTGGTAGATCTTAAACTCAGGATCTCGTTGTGATATAGAAATACCAGTTTCTATGATATACAACATGTATTTTATTACTAGTAGCAATGATTTGTCATATCACAGGTTAGTAATATGACTTTGTATCATGTGTTATATGATACTTCATACTAAGAAGAGATAGACAGATATAGTGTATTAATTTTTGCTTAACATCTGTATTGATGTTGCTAGATATGATATCTCTCTATAGGATTATCAGGTTAAGAAGGAGTGTTGAGAATGTAACCTGGATAATGCTATAGGTCTATTAGTACGGGCTGTACATTCTTATATGGATAATTTATATCCAATGATTGACAATTAACACATTTATAGCTTCCCTAGAGAAGCCGGCGATTTCCAAAAGGTGTTCTTGTTTTGCATTTAACTTAACTAATGCTTAGTTTTGTTAATTATATTTAGACTCCTTGAAATCGGCGATTTAGGGATAATCTTGTGTTATTGCCAAAACTAATAGTCATGTCCCTTTAGGGACATACCCTCTAGATGGGATATATGTAGGGTTGAGAATGTAGTTTGGAGAACACACATTACAAAAGTAGTCTAATCTACAGGCATTCTCCTTCCCACCGATACAATTTTTCAATCACACTAGTTCAAGCATAGAGGACTGGACCTGCAGTAAGCACAAAAGATATTTGCCTCACAACTCTGAATATACATATTGCTAGAAAGATCATTTTCAACAACTCTGAGTTTGATTCAAGGCTCACGAATTTGCAGAACTGTATAGGAAGAAGTTGGGACAGCCAACGTTGTGGCCACCTACATTCCAGTTGCTCACAATAGACCAACACGGGATCAAACCCTTGGGAATCCTGATGACACAACCAGTGACTATTGGAACATAGTCATTCCTACTCGATTTCATCATCATCCCACTAAAGAGGAGAGGATATGATGCCATTATGGGCTGAGGATGGCTCATACAAGCAAAGGTTAAGTATGAATAGAAGAAGAATACCCTATCAATAGACTGCGGAGGCAGAAGATTCATAATGGACCTGCACACACAAATGGTAGGTGAGGAGGCAGTGTCATTGGATTCCAAAGGCAAAAGTGGAGGGGATGACAAGGGGAAGAAGAGAATGGAACCTAATGAAGAGGGAGTATTGAGAGTGGAAGGAGGGTCGAATGAGGACGACCTAGCTTTGGTGAATGAACTATTTCACTAGCAAATGGAGAATTATGAACTCTTCCCGAGCTGCAACATATTGGGCATTGAAGAAGAAAAAGGAAGAAATGAGTTCCCAAAGGAATATAGTGAACTAAAGGAAGGAGAAGTGTAGGTGGATGAAACACCAACCCATACGTTCAGTGAAGATAAGCCGATAAAAATATGAAAAGGCCACAGTACAAACCATGAACCTCGAAGATGATATTGAACCAAAAAGCATACTAGTGGGAGAAGAGAGAGCTTTGATCCACACGAAAAAGAGAAGAATACACCGTATGGCTAGAAATTTGTAGGAAGAGACTTGGAGGCACACCATATGGCAAGCACGGGACAAGGAAAAAATATCGTTCAGACTGGAGACTCTATATGGACAAGGAGCTACCACCATACAGCCTTCTGGAAGTAGGCAAGGAAGTATTGTACGGCCTAGACAAAGCAACCATTCGAGTTTAGGAAAGGACCTTACGAACTAGCTAGGGTACCATATGATACTGTATGGACAGGAGAACAACATCACCATACGGTACATGAACAAAACCGTATGGCCACAGAGGGGGATACACATTGCCAGACAACACCGTACGGTCGAACAAGGTAACCATATGGACGACTAGAAGAGGATACTATACGGACAAGGAGCCAGCACTATACAGCCATGTAAATGCCTACCATACGGCCATGAGAAGTACCATATGGCCAAAGAGGTGTACCGTATGACAGTATGATAAACAATGAAGGGGAGCCATGTCTAGGCATTACACCATACGGCAGTTGTATAAGTACAACTTAAAGAAAGAAGAAAGGAGGGTACGACGTACAACCATCCAATGTAGGGTATGTCATACGGACTTGGAGCATAGGGGAATAAATCAGGACACACAGTATGGCCATGGCTGGGAAAGTTGCAGAAAAGGTAAGAGCACCGTACGATCATACAACCAGATTGCTTAGAGGTTGGGTGACTATACAGCGAAGGAGAAAGACTGTACGGTTTACTCGTATGGACATCAATAGCAGGAGAACCATACCATACGACAGTAATAGTCAGAGTGGGGAGCCCATATGGTAGCAAGAAGATGATATGGCTATGGCCGAAGCAATCCATTGTGTAGTTGTACATTGGCAGCAAGATTGTAACATAACAGAGAGCGACCACCGTACAAACATAGAAGAAAAGTGATAGGAGGTTTTCTAAAAAGGAAAAAAAAAAGATGATAGATTGAAATAGTTCAGAATGAGTAATGCATGATGCCAAAGGGAAGGGAAAGACAGAAACAGGTAGTAAAACATAAGCAGTTTCCAAAAAGAGTGTGGGATTGGAAGTAAATCACAAAAATGGTGTGTTCCATGGAGTTTTGTGTGGCTTTGAGAGTGCTAATTTGGTCTTGGTGGTGGGGGCGTTGCCCCTCGACCCCGCCCTATATCACGACAAGGAGCGCACCTGGGGTGTTGCCCCAGGACCCCACGAGGGCACTGCCCCTAGACCCCACTGGGGGCGATGCCCCCTAGACCCCCAGTTGGTTCAATTATCAATCATGGGAAGTATGAATAGTTGATGAGACCTGGAGTTGCTACAGGCATGGAGTGTCTGTGTACCAGAGGTGGAAAGAACAACAGAGCAAGCCTTTCGAGAGGGGTGATACGCTTTGAGGCACTTGGAGTAGGTGTTAGACATGAAGTTGTCTTGGTGGATGCATAGAGAGCTCGGGAGGAGCTGACCATCCAGTTGAAGGTAGAACAGTAACACTTGGCTCAGTGTACCCAAGAGTTGGAAGGAGAGAAAGCGGGTGGATATTTTGTAATTATCGTCTGGAGACTTTTCTTTTTGAGGGGGATGATGTTGTCGGTAAAATTATAAAATAGCCGACAGGTAGATTAGCATGTTGTCGGTAATTATTATGTAGCTGACGAATAGAATTAATTATATCTGAATGGGCATGACAGTTGAGTCACCCCTTCGGAATGGTATATGTACACCGTCTGAAATGGACTTTGGATCATGGTTGTAATCATGATTAGAAGCACTATGTAATCTCTTCGGCATATATGCGAATAATAAAAGGAGTACTGTTGTGTTACATGTTCTTGTCTATTGTCTGTATGCATTAAACTGTTTACCCCATATGGTAAACATTCTCTCCATATCTATCTGTGTTGTGAGACTCAGTTGGAAATGGTATTCATGAAATATCTATCCTCTAATACCTTGTCTATAGCTTTTTCTTTTTTGACTTATCAATGACACATCTAGCCATCACTTCTCTACACACTCATTGCTACCTTTTGAATTAAACAAAACTTGTGTCTTTTGACTCAAACACCATTCTCTGTGCAATGTTTATTGTTCCAACTATGTCTCTATTTAGGAGATTTGATCATTACCTAGATTTAGACTAGCATGTGATATACCAAACTCAACTTCATACTCTTGATGGCACCTTGACATGGCTCTAGTTCCAAGTACATCTTGTTCATGTTAAGGCTAAGGATTTGCACCCTATTAAACTATACTAGTTTAACAATCCTGCCTAACATGGGAATCATTTCTATAAATGAGACATGCGTACCTAGAAATGAAACCTCCGGATTCTAGGCTGGTTCCTATTGGATAATCTTTGGTTAATATATGAAACTACTTTAAACTTATGGGGGAAAGAGTTAGAATTGCTGGAAATGAACTTATAATTTGTAACTTAAACTAGAGAAACAGGTGATAAAGGTAAAGAGCATATTATACATACTGGGCCATCATTCACAAAGGGAAAAAATATACCACAGAAGCCTACAATCTAGCAAACCAGTAATCAGCCTCACAAAGATATAGATCCGATTGCTGCAAAAGTATACCAGAAGGTATATATAGCTCTACCTTACAGCATAGTGGAAAGCATGAAGAAAATGAATGTGTCTATGACTATGTGGGATTCCTTATCCATTCTGTGACAAGCTGAGATGTTAAAAAAGGCGTTGAATGGTGAAGGTGTGCAAGAGCAAGTTATTGAAAATCATGATAAAGTGGTGATGACAAATGCTGAGCCAAAAAATGATGAAAACAACAAAATAAAAATAACGGTCCAAGGTAAGGACGTGAAACCTCCTCCTTTCTATGTTTCTTTAATCATTGGCAAAAATCTGGTACATAATTGTATGGTTGACAGTGGAGCAACTTGTTCTGTTATGCCAAAAAGAGTAGTTGATCAATTAGAGCTAAAATATGAGCCAGTAAAGAAAGGAGTAGTTCAGCTAGATGGTACTTCTGTAAATGACATAGGTCTCATTAAAAATTCTTGTTTGACCTTAAATGCTTGTCCTACCTTTTCCATTCCACAAGATATAAATGTGATAGATTTACCTCCCTATTTTGGCCTTTGCCTATCAAGAGAATTTACAGCTAAGATAGGAGGTTATTTGTCATCCAATTGGACTCATATGATTTTCCATACAAGATACGGAACAAAGGTGAACATACAATCAGAAGTACTTGCAAGGGATATTATAGAGCCTTATACACCTAGTACGATAAATGCAAATTTTGTCAATTTTGGCCAAGATGATTGTGCTGCTCCTATTTCACATACATCCACTGTTGAAATCCCAGATATACTTTTAGATGAGTGGGCTGCTGAGAATGCTTTTATGGCTAATTTTAATACTATTCTAGATGTTGGAATGGGTAATTATATGTTTCAAGAAACTGGTTTCGAGTTGCCAAATTTAGTTAAAAAGGTAGAATCTGATTCTGAGCAGCAAAATAAGGTTTGGAATATGTTTTTTGATGGATCACGATGTAAGAAAGGTGCTGGTGGAGGTGTAATGTTAGTATCCCCTAAGGGAGTTAAGCATTATGCAGCATTCAGATTTGGTTTTTCTTGTACTAACAATACTGCTGAGTATGAAAGTTTGATTCAAGGATTAGAATGGGAAAGGAAAAAGGGTATAGATTGTATAAAGGTTTATGGTGATAGTGAACTTATTGTTAATCAGGTAAGGGATTTACATGTTGCTAAGAATGATATTTTGAAACTATATAAGCATCGTGTTTGGGACATTATTAAGGAGTTTTCTGCTTTCAATATTGTTTCTACTCCAAGGACTAAAAATTAGCATGCTGATAGATTAGCAGCTGTAGGTGCTCAATTTGATATACCTGCAAAAATCAGCAAGGACAATGTTCAACAACATGTTAAAATTGTGGTAAGGCCTTCAATTCCAGATAACAATGTAAGCTGACAGGTTTTTGAGAATGATGAACAGATCTTGCAATTTCTGCTAGAAGAAGATATTTTTCCTATTTCTAATTAGAATAAATTAAAGTAGAATTATGGAGATCAAATAATGTAGCTGAAGTCTAATAAATTACCTAAAGGTTTGGTATCACTTGAATCTATTTTTAATTCAGATGATCAAGCTAAAAAGGGTAAGACTAGTTTGTTGGTTTCTCAAGAACATTATGATAGTTTAGAGGTGGCACCAGGGAAAAGCTTGAAATTTGGTAAGGTAAGTACTCCTTTGGAAAAAGAATTTTATGTTCAACTTTTTCAGGAATTTGGTGATTTATTTGCATGGGAATATGGTGATCTAAAAGGTTTCAATCCTGAATTAGCACAGCACACCATAGAATTAGAGCCTAATGCCAAGCCAATTAGGCAGAGACAAAGACCTGTTAATCCCAAATTAGAGCCATTAATGCAGAAAGAAGTTTTTAGGCTAATTGAGAGTGGCATTATTTTTCGAATCAAGCATACTAGTTGGGTGTCTAATCTAGTCCCCGTTAGAAAGAAAAATGGAGAGCTGAGGTTATGTGTAGATTTCAGGGATTTGAACAAAGCATCATTGAAGGATAGGCACCCCCTTCCTTCTATGGAACAAATACTTCAGTATGTTGCTGGTTCAAAGCTTTTCTCCTTGCTAGATGGTTATTCAGGGTATAATCAGATTTTAGTAAAGAGTGAGGATCAGTTTAAGACTGCTTTTACCACTAAATGGGGTACCATGGCATACAAGAGAATGCCTTTCGGTTTGTCAAATGCAGGGGCAACATTCCAAAAAGCTATGGATATGGCATTTAGTAATTTGATGTACAAATTTGTATTGGTGTATCTTGACGATATCACTGTATATTCCAAAAAACCAGCAGATCATTTAAGTCATTTAAGGCAAGTTTTTAAACGTTGCAGGGAGTTTGGAGTATCTCTCAATCCAAAAAAGTGTGTTTTTGTTGTGCATGAAAGTAAGCTTTTGGGTTATGTGGTTTCTAAACAAGGGATTATAATGGATCCAGAAAGGGTAGTAGCAATTTTAGAGTTACCATTGCCACATCACAAAAAAGGTTTGCTGTCTTTTATTGGCAGAATTAATTTTGTAAGATGTTTTTTGCCTAACATTGCTGAATTATTGAAACCATTAACTGCTATGTTAAACAAAAACACTATTTTCAATTGGACAAAGGAAGCTAAAAGTAGTTTTCAAGTTATTAAAGAATCTTTAGCAGCAGCTCCTACTTTAGTCAATCCTACTTTCAGCAAGGATTTTATCTTGTATGCATATGGTGGTTATGATACCATTTCCGCAATGTTGGTACAGCAGAATGCAAAAGGTTTGGAACAGCTAATAGCCTTTTTCAGTAAAGGTTTAGAGGATTATGAACATAAATACAGTTTTGTTGAAAAGCATGTTCTCGCTGTTGTTAAGGCACTCAAGAAATTTAGACATTTGTTGTCTCAAAACAAGATTCATTTACGGGTTGCGCACCCTAGTGTCAAGGAATTCTTACTCAGTAAGGATTTAAATGAAAAAAGAGTTGGCTGGATAACATGAGTCATGGAGTACGATGTGGATATTCAGGTTACTAAGTTGGTTAGGGGTAAAGGCTTATGTGAGCAGATTACTGATGTTAAGATTTTAGAGTCACAAGGACAAGCAGATACTATTTTGCTTATTGGCGTAACAATTGATACTGATAGGACAGCAAGCTGGTTACAAGATATGGTTCATTTCTTAAAGACTAGTGAGTGCCCAACTAATTTAGACAAGGAAAAATGAAGGTATTATCGTTTACAATCTGTTCCTTTTGTCTTAATTAATGATTTTTTATATAGAAAAGATCACAATGGTGTTCTTCTCAGATGCATCGATTCCGATCAGATTGCAGACATTTTGCATGAGTTTCATTATGGTCATTCAGGAGGCCATTTCTCTCCTAGAACCACAACATATAAAATTCTTAGAGGTGGATATTATTGGCCTAATATTTTTAAAGACAGTCATGCATATGTCGGAAAATGTGTCAAGTGTGCCATGTTTGCAGGGAAAGAAAGGCTGCTAGCTTTGCTTTTGCAGCCAATTAAGACAGAACAGCCTTTTCAAAAGTGGGGTGTTGATTTCATAGGGCCAATTAATCCTACGTTAAGCGCAGGGCATAAATGGATAATTACTGCCACTAATTATTTCACACGTTGGACAGAGGTAGCAACACTCAAGGATGCGAATGAGACAGCAGTCCTTAATTTTTATGATGATATAGTACACAGGTTTGGAGTACCTAATTCTATAATTTTTGATTATGCACTTGCTTTCATTGGATTAAAAATAACTAACTAGGCACTTAAACATGGAATTTATCTTAGTACTAGTTCCAACTATTACCCACAAGGTAATGGGTTAGCAAAATCTTCAAATAAGAATGTGATAAGGATTATTAAAAGAATGCTACAGGAGAATCAATGAGATTGGCACTCTAAGTTGAAGGCTGCTTTATGGGTGGATAGGATTACTCCAAAGAAAATAATTGGGAATTCACCTTATCAATTAGTTTATGGAAAGGAAGCTCAGTTGTCAATTGAAATAGAATTACCAGCACTTGATCTTGCCACTCAATTGGTTCTTTTTGAAGAAGGAAATCCTATGTCAGTGCGATATGTGCAGCTATTGGAATTGGAGGAAATTAGAAGGAAAGCAATGCAAAATATGGAGTATCAGCAAATGCAAGTCAAGAAAAGCTTTGATAGAAAAGCAAGAGCTAGAGATTTTAATGTGGGTGATGTTGTTCTCAAATGGGATGTTTTGAAAAGCAGACTAGGCCATCATACTAAGTTCGATCACATGTGGGCTGGTCCATTCCTGATTGCTGAATGCAAGGAGCACAATGCTTTTCGATTGGCCATAATGGAAGGGAATATCTTGCCAATCCCTGTGAATGGGATTCACCTCAAGCCTTGTTTTGAGGTATGAGTTTCAGTTCTACCTTGTATATATTAGGTTAATTTTTCCTATTTTAATAAATGTGTCTGCATTTTTAGTTTAGTTTTCCTAAAGCGTTGTCCAAGTGCATGTCAGTTTTTTGTTTTCCTAGGTTAATTTCTTGTTCTTTCTTTAAGTTTTAGTTTGGTCAAGTTTCTGGTTTGTGTTGATAAGCTTTCATAAATCGCCCATCTCATTCATGCATGCATCAATACATGTGTTTGAATGAATACATATACCTAACAAACACATGCATACACACATATATAATGTTGCAGCTAATCAAGTCTTGCTGTCAACATACATACGTGCATATCCATATATATGCTTTTCATATGCATTCATTCAAACTCACCCATTTATGCATACATCAATAACATGACCAGATCATGAAAGTTTCACTTCTAAATCTGTTACTTGAATTTGGTCATACATGTCAATCAGCTAAATAAGAGTTTTTAAGTCCTATTAAACTCACGTACATACATTCAAAACTCAACCAGCAGCTTTAGAAGTCGTGTCGTGTCAGGTCTAGGTGCTAGGATGCATTTTATTTTTGGACTCTATGCCCAATGGATTTGATAAGGCTACTAATCTAGTGACTAGCAGGCAGTCAAACAACAACAAGTCACCAAAAATGTTACTTAATTTTAGCACAAGTTAAAATTAAGTTCTGAAAATTCAAATTTTATTTGCTGAAAACACTTTCATTTGATATTTGAAAGAATATAAATGTCCTTGTATCATTCATTTCATGAATCTACATTTGATATTTTTACACATAACGATGAAATAATGAAGGCAAAGTATCTCACACAAATCGAGAATACAATTGCTATCTTTCATACGTACTAAGAACAAGAGAAATAAAATATATGAGAGAAAGTCAGAGATAACCAGTCATTTCGTTTCAGACTTTGACTGGTTAGATGTTCTCTGCTACTGTATTGTCGCTCATGGTTCAGTTTTTGATCCGATAAGCTCCAGGTTCTTCGTTTCCCTGCAAGAGAAAGAGGTGGGGTTAGATCTTTATGATCTAAGCAATGACTAGTTATCTATAACCACATACTCGCACACATCATATTCTTCTTATTTTTGAATACATACAAAAAATAACAAGTGTATTCTAGATTTTCATATACAATTTACGGAGAAGTATTTTGTGAGTGTCACGAGCCCGTGCTCGAACCTCATCAGATACTATTCCAAATATCAAGAAAAGAAAGAGTGAGTTGCTAAAAAATAGAGCATTGTGACAAAGAACTCATGGTGGAGACAACAGTTACAGATTATGACTGTATACAATGAGTAAAATTTTCTGAAAATGAATAAGATAAGCAGCAAAATTTCTCATAGGAAATGCTTAAAGATTAGTATGAAGATACTACAGAGCACTACTAGTATAGCTTTTCAGATTTGTGAAAAAATCAAAGTATACTTACAGTGTAAAATCAAACATCTTCGGCAAAATCCACCTTTATTTTGATAGACACAAGAGAGTGTGAAATGGATCAAAGGAAAAGTCTTGATATAGACCTCAAAGGTGGATATATAAATTATATCTCAATGTCTCTGGAATAATAAAGAAAACTCACTTAAGCACTGTGCAAAATAGCACATATGACTGGTCCAAGCAACAAAAGAGTTTGAGATGCAAATTTTAAGCTATGGGGGAAATTAACCAAATATCAAGTCTTAAATGAATATCCAAAAGCAACAGATCAAGTATGATCAGAGATAAGAAGAATTGTTGAAATGCCTTTTGAATGGTGTTTATAAATATGTTAAAATTTGTGCATCTATTGGAACAATTCTAAATATCCAGGCCTAATGGCTACACAATATGGGTATTGTGATGAAGACCTACATTGTGCAAGAGTTCTTTAAAGGTCTTATTTGATTGATTCTGAGTGAATTATTAAGACTATGGTTAGAAACTCAGCATGGAAAGCAATCAGCAATTAAAAATCATATGAAAAAAAGAAAAATGTTGGAGTTACAAGCACAGCGTAACCATGTTAAAATGAATGTTGAAATTCTGCAGAAAGAAGAGTCTACAACAGAGTATGGACAAATGACAAGAAAATAGGTCCAAAATCACAAGAATTCAGCAATACACTATCAAATAGCTTCATATATGACATCCTACTAATATTTTAGGAGTTAAGATTCAAGCTCCAAAATGCAACGATCATATGAAAGTAGAAGAACAACAGAAAAACAAAAAGCTGCAAATTCAAGCTCAGCTCAAGGGGACAATGGAAAAAACTGATCTGAAGAAAAGAGAGCTTTAAATTAAACAAGTTTTCCTACAACCATGGCTACATTTACAAGGAGAGAACCTTTCATAATTTTGCTGAAGTTCATCCAGATTTTTATTAGGGAAAATAAATGCAAATATTCAAAGAGATTCTTAATATAAACTAATTTGAAGAGAAAAGCTCGAGAATGTTTAAAAATTTTCAAAATCGAGTTGCGGAAACCCTTGCATATCCTTTCATGGTGGCCAGCTAAGTCCCTAGCATCAAAATCAGAAGAAATATGCTACCGTTCAGCATGAAAGATACCCAAAATGCAGAGAAATCTGCATTTTGTTTTACCAGCAAAACCCTCTTACTTCCATTACAACATTCAAAGTTTCAACATATGAAAAGAAGGCTTAAAAAAATAAAAAAATAAAAAAGTCCAGAAAGCTACAAGGCAAGAAAAATAGGAAGTTCAAATCCTTGCCCAATAGTTCCCAAAAAGTTTAAAGAAATGACATGCGAAACTCCTAGTAAAATCATGACAAGCACTTCAGCAGATATGTGTGAAGACTCTTGTTTGTTTCATGGAGGCAACAAAGAAAAACAAAAAAAAAAAATGTGCCCCAAAATAAGGTCTAAACAAAACTCTACAGAAAATCGTGCTTCCAGCGTTAAAGCGAAAATGCATTTTTATCATAAATATACCATCAAATATTACGGTGGTAGCAGCAAAACATTTTAGTAGAAAAACGTTACCTCTAGCCGTAAGAAACCATGATGACTCCAAGATAACAGCAGAAGAGAAGAAAAACGTGCTTCTAGCACTGAAACACATCAGAGAATGAGTAGAACAGGGTGACTCAAACACTACAGCAAGCTGGTGATGAAAAACAATGAAGTTTTCTCAGCAAACCCTAGCCAAATATCTCTCTTTTCCTCTATGCGATATGAAACAAGAATGAGCAACTTTAGGGTTGCATAATGATATATCAAGTCCCTTTCTTTATTTCATAAGTTTTGAAGTCCACGTGGATTTAAATAGGTTTATTTCCTATTTACATTCTTCACAATGTGTGCCGTGAGTTTTAGAAAAGGGAAAAAATATAATGTTTTATAACATGGGGGTGGAACGGTTAAGTGTTAACATTTTAACACTTAGTTTTCTTTGTAAACATTTGCAATTTAAATAAGGTTATTTATTGTTATTTTATAAACCATTTTATAATTTTATTTAATTACATGCAAATGTATAGACATTTTCAAAGTCATATATCGTTTCAAATCTTGAACTTAGGGATTTCAAATTAGTTATGATAGATATTTGGAGGAAAAAAAGGAGGATAAATAATAATTGAAGACTTGATATTTCAAATATTTTGGATTATTAAGGAGAGATTATAGGGTTTCTATTCTGGGTCGAATTTAGATTTTGACCAAGCTTTTTGGAGGTCTTTTATGACTAGTTAGAGCATTTTGGGGGATTTTGACATGAGTCATGGGTCTCATTATGACTTAGTGTAGTTGTTACAAACTGAGTCATCTTCTTGATAAGTCTTGACTCACTTTTTGTAGCCTATTTTTCTGAATTCGACCCAGGTTGGGATTGTATTTTAGGAAAAATTTTGAATTCATTTAAGGGTTCTGATTATGCAAAGGGAGGCTCTTGTGACAATTTTTATGTCCTTGGCAGTTTTCATGCAAAATTTTGTAACTCTTTTGGAGACTAGTAAATACTGGCAACATTTTGCAGCAGTTTTCTATCAGATTCAAGCCTTCTTTCTTCCTGTGTTTTTGTGTCAAATGCATGATTGATGAGAGATATACGTGAGTTAATAATTCCTTATTTTCTTTTGTCTCATCTATTACCTTGTTGCAAGAGTGTATGTTATATGCAGGTTATAATTTGTGTCTAAGTTAAATTTGGTTTTCATGTGAAGAATTTA